>KN716579.1:8073-29645 GCA_000816705.1 Dictyocaulus viviparus
CAAAAACAACAACGAAGAGTCGGAGACAAAGAAGAAGAGAAAAAAAAAAACCATTGTAATATTTCTTAATGAAAAACTAACACGGATATATCTATAATAATGTAAAAATATCAATTAATAAAGTGCTTTACAGTAAAATTTCAATTTCTATGCGGTCCGTAACTCAACGAATAGTTTGTTCTTCTCCTGAATACCTTAAAGAACTCGAAACGTTGACATTTCAGCTTTTCAAATCTTTGATCTCTCTTTGAGATTTCGTTAAATTTTGAAAGTTCTGACGAAAAAAAAAATTATGAATCGAATGAATTCGTGTACTTAGGAGAGGTAATTAATAATATCTGAAAAAAGAAAACCATTGTCAAAAAAAAAAAGAAATTAGAGAAATATTCTAAATTCTAATTGTAATATGATACCTCACTAGAAAATGAGGAAAGAATATGAGGAGGAAAAGAAGAAATGAGTGAATACAAAAAATCTTTCGCAATCTGTTCAACATCAAATAATCAAATCAAATCAAATATTATTTTAATGAAAATAAAACAAAAACAAACATCAAGATATTGATCGACAACGATTGAGTTCCTCTATCGATTTCGTAAAAAATAAACAAAAATGAACTCACCAAATTAGAAACAACACCTTTTAATTTTAAAATTAAGCCTGGGAAATGCTAATTAATTTTTTACAATGATAAATCATTTTAGAAAAAAAAAGATACTCTCTGTTGTGATTACGATCAAAAATTGTTCGATCGAATAAATTTTTTATATTTTTGCTTTTTTCCTATGAAACCAGATATTTTATATAACCTCAGGCTCGGTGGCCAGATGATACATCTTTAACTCAAATGATTCCACCTCAAATTTAAGTAATTAAACCTTTATAAATTATTGAAATAATTTAATATAAATGACCGTCATAGAAAAATAATACGATCAATGAAACATTACAACGATACGGTCAATATAATATAACAGTAATGAGTGAGAAGTTAAAGTGATAAGAAGAAGAAGAAGCAGAAGAGTTTAATGAGTAAAGTGGGTGAGGTTTATTTTATACCTTACATATAAGTTTGAGTTTTTCTAAGGTGAGGGTTATTCTTAAGGTGAGACCTTACATATAACTATGTTCATGTATGTGGTAAGTAGTAATTATCCTCCGTAGTGGATGATACTTATTAAATATCTTTTGAGTGTGGTTAATATGAATAAAAAAAACTGCTATTCCTTAAGAAAATTTACGAGTTATTATCTGAGTTAATTTACTGCATAGATTGGAGGTACAGTAAATACGAAGTCGAGTAATTAGTAATGTTTCATTCAGTTACTAAGCTTTCAACAATATCATTGTTATTGAATTTGAGGTAATCCTGTCAATAATAGAATATTGTTATTTCAGAATGAAAAGATCGATAGATCACGTAAAGAATATCGTTAATTGAATTAACGAATAATAATCAATAATGAATTTCAAACTTATTTTTTCTTTTTTTTTCGCTTCACAAAACCGGATAGAAGATAAAACAATAACTCTAAAAATGTTGATACGCATTGAATATTAACAAAAAAAAGAGAGGCATGAAAATAATTGTATTACTTTTAGTTTCTCCTGTGCATTACCTTATCAAACTCATTTCGACTACAGTATGATTTCTTTATATTCGAGAAAAAACTTCTGAATGCGCTACATTAAATCTGATGAATACCTTTATTATATTCGTAATAGATAGTTTTTCAATGGTTAATATCGATTTTCAAATCTAAATTTACATATAGTTGAGATAAATAAGCGTTCGCGTTAATTAATTCCTGTTGCGGGATGCGCTTACACATTCGTGTTCAACGTGAAATCGAGGAGGTGATTGAATGCGAGCCTGATCGATATAGTGAGTCGAGTTAACTACTATTCACCAAATCAATACTGCTAAGCCTCTCTGATACCGATAAGGAGGAATGAAGACGTTTGTGGACTTAGGGAAAGATGGAGGAGTGCTAAAAATCTGTATTAGCTTACGTTTAGGTGTGGCACTTACACTACTGCGTCTTCGGCCCCTTCAATTAATTTGCATATATATTATATTCCTTACATTTATGTATTTCCATAACTCTTAACTATCTTTTTTAGTATTAATTAACGTGACTCACTTAACGATATCTTCAAAGAATTTTTTCTTCATCATGGAAACAGATCATTTCGTATCGTCGCGTAGGATTCTACACGAAGTACTTACGAGTGCTTCTTTAATGACGAAGAATATATGTGTGGAAGAATTTCTAAAAGTGAAAAAAAAGAAGTCTGTAATCTTGACGGTGATTCGATGAAGGTTTTTGGTTTCAAGTGAGTTTCATTTAGAAATCGATATCATTAAAAGTAGAATGAGCACAGATGAAGGCTATGGTTATTATTATTATTAATATTGAGTACTAGCGATACTATGTGATTTCCTCAAAGTCTTATTTCTTTTACCTCGTTCCTCTGTAATAAGAAATTGATGAACTGATACGCTCGCTAGGAGTCAAATGTTGCAGATTGTGACTGTCAATGAGAGTACTTCGATTTCAGTACAGTCATTCTTAATTTCTATGATAGGTTTTAGTGAAATTGTTTTCAACATCAAACATCACTGAATTAATCACAGCACTAAAATTTTTAAGAGTAATCGATAGCCAATGAGGTAGAAACTGTAAGAAGATGCCTGATTGAGTTTCTCATAATGTTGCAAATTTTATGATCACATGTTCTGCAACAAAATTCCTTTTCAAAAAATTTCGTCTCTCCTCGAAATTAGTTTGACCATTCATTTGAAAAAAAAAAACAATACTAACCCGAGTGTATCACATTAAAGCATGAAATAATGAGATTTTCTTCTGGATTTTCTACTTTTACTGGTTCAAACTCGTTTTGTCGTCCCGCTGTATGAGTAGTACATCATGTTAGAATTTTACTTCATTATAAATTTTAACTTGAATGGAACAGAAAACATAATGACTATAGAAGAAAATGATTCGACATGTTATGTTTTTCATACGTTATAATTCGATTGAAAAATCATTTTCTAGTTATGCACATTCATTGAGACGCTCATAATGGTACTTGTTTTTTTCAATGCTCTAACAAATAAGTGATAGGAGGTAAAACGAGTTTGTGTCCTCGTTATAAGATTTCAAAGAACTTACAATTCAACAATGAGTTAGTCTGATGGTATTATAATGGAAAAAGCCATGCTTCTATTACGTGTGTTTATATCACATAACTAGACAAAGACCTAGCATTGTAGCACTCATAGAGAGCACTGCATAGAATTCCTATACTTTTTTTTTTTGATTTGGAGTTATAAGAATATTCAGTGATTTGTATTTAATAATGATATGATAATTGACTGAAAAATAATCATCATAGCTTAATTTCTAAGCTGATTCAACTAGATTGAGTTAATTTTATAGATGAAAATGTTCTTTATCAAAGTAGTTAAGTAAAACGTAACTCGTTGTAACTCGTAACTCGTAACTCATTATACAATTTCTGATCAACATTTCTACTACAAAACAAATCTACCGAACAGATTTTGCAACGACAGTCTTTTTTTTAGTTTCCGTCCAACTTGCGACGCATTCTTTTATTATACTTTGATGAAAAGTGGAAAAAAAAGTTTCTTTGAAGCGCAATAACTTCAACGAACAATCAATAGATGTTGGATCTCTTAGAGCTTTGGGTGAAGCTTCACTCCGATTACTAGCTAAAACGATCCGTTAGCATCGACAAAAATAGTGGTCATTCATTGGTCAGTACACATTTGGTCACATCAGTAAAATCATTGCATAACTACACTTCATTTTTAAAAATCATCATTTCAACCAACATGACAATGCTGGGCATTTCAATGAAAAAGTCAAAGTTCAATTAAACAATTCCAAGCAGATGTCGAACAATACGTATTGTTTTTTCTTTCTAATGGAACAACAATCTGATAGCTTAGTCAGTGATGGGAAAAAGTTCGTCTTTGAGTTTGTTGTTGAAAGTAGAAAAGCTTTGCAGATTTCAAGTGCTTAAGTTATATGCAATATAGGCATATACCTCATTCAATAATTAAGCTCACATAAATGCAAATACAATATAACGAAATAAAGTATGATAGATTTATTAATAAATCGATCCGCAAGATGTTGTAGTAGGAGTTGAACTGAAGTGATGAGACAAAGCCGAAACGACCGAGACAAGATTGTTGAACATGTGGAATACCCCTCTATTGTGAAAAATCACTCCAGTATTTTCAGAATCACGCGAAAAAACTTCGAATTCCATTAAAGTTTTAGAAATCTTAAACGATATAGAAATAATAACTAGCGAAGAAATGAAATAAATACTGATGAAACACATACAAATACGAAACAGTGAAGCTAGTGAAGGAACATTTATTGACATGGACGTTCTCACTCACTCACTCACTCACCCGGACGAGTGGAATGCTGCGATCGTGACCCGATTGATCGATTGAGGCGTGGAAGAGGCACAGGGAATCATGCTATAGGTAAGAATTCCCACATGCATACCTGAACAGGTCATTGCTGAATGAACAATAAGCATACATCCAGGAAAACTGAGTGGATTTTTCTATTATTCATTATCTAGCGTTTTTAAACCTACTAAAATACTGTAGCCTTTTTCAAAAGCTCTATCATTTGAATGCTTTTCAAAGCAATTTTGTTATTCTTAAAATTTTTGTTGTATGGATGAGAAACTGCTTAGTTTTGCTTAGAAAAATGTTACATATTTGTAATGAGTTCCCTGTTTCTGGACTCTATGCTTGCATGGAACAGCGAGAGTTTCAGTACAAGTTAATTATTTGTGACAGGAAATAAATTTTTCTTATTCTCTATGTTTTCATAAATTGTCGTATACATTCTTCTGAAACCAAACGTAATATTCTGATTCTTGTTGTGGTTTTCGTAGTGCTTTAAGGAAAAAATTCTTATTTCTCTGTATTCTTTACATCAATGGAAGAGAATCAAAGCCAGTAAATGTTCTCTTCTGATTCTCTTATTCGATTCGTAACTTAGGAATGAATCTGATAAATAACTGAAATAATATTATAAAAGGAATCAAAGATCATGAAATAGATGTCGCATGGAATAAAATGTGATGAAATTTCTGATCTTTGGACGTCCACCAGACCTATCTGGATCAGATTACGATATGTTGTGCGTACATATACAGAATGATGTTGGTACATCATTTGTTCACATCACCACAAAAATTTGTATACAAGTAATGTTGCTGACCATTCGGTGGTCTCTCCTTAGAAAATTATGAAAGAAATAAGAACGACGTTCTTAGAATTTTAGAATTAGAAGAATTCTGTTAGTGTTGGCGTCATACCAGAATTAGATATTCGACTTGCATAACTCTAGCTTGGCAGATTAATGAAGTCATTAGAATAGAGTCTATCGGTGAAAGAGTAAAACGTAAAGAATGGTCATCAACGATTCAAACAACTATGTACCAGAATTTCACCAGAATTCTTCTATTCAAACTCACTGTTTCAGAATGTTAGAATGTAAGAGATTCAACAATTTCGATTGGTACTCTCTGAAATGCAAAAAGCACATTCCAGTTCTTCTTCATTTTCTTGAAAAATTAATCAGTCTTGTTAATACATAAGCTTCATTTCGAATTATATGAGCTACACATATCAATCATCACACTTTGTGATGAATGATAGGGCGTGATGAATATATTTGAATAGCTTCAAGTGACGAAATACTGCTTTTTTGAATCATTTGCCGATTTGTAGGAAACAATGATGAAGGTTTCCTTCTTGTATTTTATGATTTCATAAATAGAAATGCTATTACTAACCATTGTTTCTGTTTCCTATATACATACAAAGTCTTAGAAACGGTTATAATATTTATTAATATTTATCAGAATCGTCTTGTAGGACTATGCAATTGCTCGAGTGTGTAGCACCATATGCTCAGAAGATCAACATCATGAACGTCGGTTGCGCGAGAGAGAAACGAATGGAAGACTACTGTGGGCAGGACTGCGAATGAAGACGTGTCATTCAACTCTCCAAGTTAGTAACTAAATAATATTCAGAAGCCTCTTCGTCAACTAATAAAGAAGTTCAGTTTCGCATTTTTTTTTTCATTTTTTCTTTTCCTTTGGTATTCCTTAAGCTTGTTACAATGTAAACCAACTATAAAATTAATATAATAGGAAAGTTGAGGAGGAAAGAAAGAAAATGATGAGTATTATGAGGCGAATCGTCATTACTGAAGTATTCTTGCGTTTGACCATTTTTCTTTTTAGGTACCCTGTACTTACCAAATCGTCTTCTAACCTTCACGGTATGTTAATGAGCTTCAATGCTTTTTTACGATCGTTCAAAGTTGAATTCATATTAGTGATTTTCCACGGTATTGAAAACTTTTGACGCAGTTCTTTCAAACACCGAACATCGCTTTCTTCACATTTGAAGTTGTATAGACAGTTTTTGTACAACTCACCTTAATTAAAGTGTAATAAATGCAGTTCATATAATTATTTGCCTCAGCTGTATCTCCTAACAACAAGAGTGAAAATTACTATTAAATGCGAGAAAATCTAAAAAATTTTAGATATCCAAGTTGAAAATTTATCAAATAAAAAAAAAATCACACCACTCCTGAATATGTCTTGAAGTGCAATTGATTTGCACTGTTACTGTTATCAGATTCAGCTGTACAATATACGATTGTCGTGGTTCCAGATCGTATGGCGGGCGCGTTGATGATGAACTATTTAGAAGTGCATATGAATCAACAATATAGTTGAATACAATTGTGATCAAAGATCTCCTTAGAGTAGAGCGACATGCTCCCTAGTTTGCTCTAGAGAATCTTCAATTTTAGGGCGCTGTAATGGTTGATTGGCCATATTTTTATTCGTCCAATTCGTTTATCTCATTAGTTAGTTCTACACGTTAGTTTGAATGCTATTATTCTAGACACCCTGATTGCCTCGATTCCCATTGGTCATCGACGAAGTTGAGCGGGCACCAGTAAAGCTTCCATTTTCCCTATCGCGCCCGACGGTAGTCCAATAAGTTCTTTTCGCTCTAGCGATTCGTTGAGCATCATAATCCCTTTCTAGGGCCTTGGTGAAGTGGTCAGACCATCGGGCTGGTGGTCTTCCTCCAGTGCGTTTAATGCAGTCCAATGGGATCCAATCACTTGCAGCTTGCGTCCATCGGTCATCATTCTTGTGCATCACGTGTCCGGCTCAACTAATATCCGAAGCTTGGCATGTACGGATTCGTCTCTGATTTTTGATTGTTAATGCAGGTCAAAAATTAGTATTCCTTCTTTCACTTGTATGATACGGGAAACGCCAAGCATCACTATTCCAGTAGAGCGTTGTATTGCGCTCAATAAACGTTCATCCTGCTTTCGCAATGTCTAAGCACTTGAAACATACGTTAAGGAAGGAAGAACCGTCGTATCAAAAAGGTCGACTCAGAGCTTTCTCTTCCTTGTCCTCTTCACTACGTCTTAAATACTCTCATATGTTTCCAAAGCCGTTCGTTTTCTGCTGCTAATCTTTGTTGCTATTTCGTTCATCGTATTCATCTCACGACCAAGATAGCTTGACATTCTAAGATGTTTGTTCCATTAAGCGTAAATGGGGCATCAGCAAAGTAACTGTTTTACACCACTATCATGAAAAATGTCTTCATGAGGTTTAACTTAAGTCGATGCAATGATTACGATATTATGGGCTAAGCGAAGATGGTAGAGTTGCTGACCGCCAATTTTCACTCCCGTATCGTCTCATCCACATTCTTATGTTTTTAAGAGTGGCTGTGAATAGTTTTGACAAAATAGTGTCGCCTTGGGCAAACCCTCTTTTAATGTTGATGAGCTTTATAGAACTATGGATCTTTTGTAGAACTTTATTGAACTGCTCGTAGAACGAAGTAATTGTGGTAATGAAATTCTTGTATGACTTACCAAGAATCTTGATAAATGGAGTCATAAGCGCTTCATTAGTCAACGCTTCTATGATCGTTTCTGCCTTTACTGAATCGAAAGCTTTTTTATTGATCGATAAATGTGAGACAGAGTGTTTTCCTATACTCTTGTCATAATTCATACTTGGGTCCTGTGATTGTGTCAATATGGGTTCATCGTGCTTCTTGGAACGCTGAATTTCGTCAGGTTGCGTGTGAAGAAGCGAGCCATCTGCTTTTGAAATGGGGAGTTACAATGGAAGTTGGGAGTTTTGATGGATGGTTTGTTTGTCACGTTGAACTCTGACAGTCGCTCTCCGTTTTCATTCAATTCCATTCTGTGGGTACCAAAGTGACGTTCTTCAAGCATTTTTTTACTACCAATTCTAATAATAAAATTGCCAGCATTGACCTTGTAGATTGTGTGGCCTTCCCTTTAAAACTTTCCCAAGTCCATATAGATTGCTTAAATTTCTGTGTGATTGTAGCCTGAAGCAGAAGTGTAGACGATCAAGATTGTCAAAGCAGGTCTTTTCAATTTTAAACGCAAGATTCAGATCGTTAGTTGTAGAGACGAGTTGATAATTATAACCAGGTTCGAATTAACGTGTACAGTTACACCGACGACAAATTTGTTATACCATTTCTAAAAGAACAGTTTTTTTTCACTATTATAAGCAACACTTAGTGGCTGGCGTCTTCTCGTACTGACCATTCCAATGAAGTTGTACCTGCTTTTCCTAGCATGCATCAAAAGTCTTCTACGGAGGATTGGCCAGTCGATCCCAATGAGAGAAAGAAAATCTATTTATTGGAAGCGATTACTAACCGCCTCTCATATACTTCCTAACCGCTCGATCGCTGGCTTTTGGCCTAATCTAGTGGTAGGACACAAGCACAAATAAGTTGGTGCGCATGCATAGATGTTACCTATGTGCATACAGAAGGCATGAGTTGAACAGCACAGCAGAATGAGAGAGTACATCCCTGAATTTGCCTGTGTCTCAAGAGAAATATACAGTTGCTTTTGCTTCCGCTATTCATTACCTATCCGCTACCTGAGAAGTCGCGCCACGTAGCCTCGTTACTGACAGATTTGAGATCTTTCAATGAGAGAGCTTTGTGGTTTATGCTGCTAGCGATTTGAGAAAGTAAGAACTGCCATAAGTTCATTTTTAAAAATCAGCTGATGAGTTTCAGTAGAATAAATGATACTTGAAAGATTCATTGAAGTTTCATATTTTGTTGATTTCTATTGTATTACATGTTATCTAATCATTGTTAATAATAGTAAATATTAGTATTCAGATGAATGTATACAAAAAATTCTTGAACACTTCGTTGAATCACTCTCTTTTTTTATTCACAGGTTGTTTTCACATTTTCATTCACAATTCATTCACAATTACATTGAAAAAAAAATTCTCACAGAAATAAAAAAAGTATAATTACATTTATATATTTTATTGTAAGTCAATTCCTATAATCGATCAACTACTACAGTAATTATACTGGTAATGATTATTAAGAAAAACAAACAACAACCATAAAGCATCCGATAGCTAATAAGTGTAAAACGTTTGAGTTTGTTTACAATATTTATGAGTTCACCTCACCGTAAAATTTACCACATAGACGAAGCAGATAAGAAAAAAAAACAAACAACGACCTCAATATTAGAAAATCACGTGAAAATCTTTAGATAAGATCCTCCCTAATTAATAATTCGGCATAGAAAAACATTAATAACGGCTTTAAGGAATTTTTTTTTTCTTTACACAAAATTTTTTTAAAGGTTCACCGGAACTTTGTTTTTTTTTCGTAATATAGCGGCAAAAAAAACTTAAACAAAGATGAAAATTCGTTTAGATGAAAATAATCGTCACTAAAAAACGTTATTCAATATAAACATCCATTTTTAAATGTAAACAATTAAAATACGTACTAAACAAGAATGAATCTCATAGTGTCCATTTGGAACTTATCAAAGAGGTCAAATGAGTGTGAATTATAACAAAAGCAAAATGTGAAAATATAAACTTGAAAGCTTATCTCATTATGAGTGCAGTATTTTAGCAGATTTCCTCAAACACGCATTCATGAGAAAAACAATATATTAATCATACGGTAACAATAAAAATAATACACTATAATAAACTTAAATCTAAGCACAGCGAAGATATAGAAGTATCTCGTAAAGTTCTATATCAGAAATTTAACATAGAAAACATTGGAAATATTTCTAAAAAAAAAAGAAGTTCTAGAAAATAATACAATTATTCTATGAAGATATGAATGATTCAAACGGAACGTCGTTAAGAATAAACTGCATGATGCACGTCTTCTTCACGATATCTCTCTCCAGTCGAACTAACGTCATCTTCAACAATACGTTGTGATTTCTGTACGAATCTGAAACCACATGTTTTGTACGTTTCTTGTATGCTACAGTTTTCTTGGTTCTCTCAAACTCAACATAACGCAGTGTAAGGATGCACTGTTTGATCTACGAATGGGTAGATTAGCAATTTGATTTCGACCGGTGGAAAACCTCACCTTACTCCTTTTAGGGTTCGGTGAATAGCTAACAGATACATTAGGGAGAATTCGAAGCACTCTTTACAGACATTGCTAATCAAAAGCTGTTATGAGCATAATGATCGTATTTATCCACTTCCAACATTCATTACGATGTCTAATGCTTAGTTGATCCCAAATGAATTGAATTAATCAGCACCAAATTTTATTCTTATTCTTATCTTACGTTAAATAAGTCTTGAAAAATGAACGTGATTCACAAGTGTTTTAACGAATTTCTTTCTCAGCGACGAGAACAAGTGCATTCGCACTCAGAGGTGTTTCCTCCGAAACACAGACCTCGATGTGTGTATTCGTTCTACATCCTTTTCCTCTACATTGAAATCCTCTTCACTACCACCACCACCATAAAGTCGTCGCTCTCTGAAATTTCGCATCAACTCATTAAAATCTTTTCCATAGAATATGATGTGAATAAAAAAACTGAAAAAATAGTCGACTATGACACCTTGTTTGTATTTCATCGTATCCTTCCATTGGTGCTACCCTTCCAATATCTCTGTCGTATGCAAAATTTCGATAACTCGTCAAGTTATATGAAGCTCCCGAGTCATAAGTATCCATCTGATCTCTGAAATCAATTTTCTATTGCACTACACGATTTCGATATGCATTGAAAACAGTAAGAATCAAGTGACGTGGCATATAAAAAAAATTTCACATG
Organism: Dictyocaulus viviparus; assembly: GCA_000816705.1. Taxonomy (NCBI): domain Eukaryota; kingdom Metazoa; phylum Nematoda; class Chromadorea; order Rhabditida; family Metastrongylidae; genus Dictyocaulus; species Dictyocaulus viviparus. The sequence continues at coordinate 19,326 of KN716579.1, forward strand.
CGTTTAGAAAAGTCATTACTGCTGAGGGAAATTGCTGAGGAATGTAAAAACTATTGACGTGATGAATAAATATTAGTTTACGTTTTTTTTTGTCAACATTACAAATCTTTCAGTTCAGCGTTTAGTTGTCCAAAAAAATGAACGGCGTCCAGATTCGACGAATACGTCGCGGATTTCATCTATCTGTGTAAAATGCAAATCGGCTTGAAAATTTTATTTCCGTTCCGTCGCTTTCGTCTACATTCCTAATTTGCATAAAATAGCATAAATCTTCTACTTATTTCTATGATTTTTCAGGAACAAAACGTTGTCAAAAGCTTAGTGATTCCTCAAAAATGCTTAGATGACGATTTATCAATGTTCGCGTTTCTCACATTTCTATTCTGATTGAAATTTTCCGAAAGACTTTCTGATTCTTGAATTCGCTTCAAGAAAAAAAATGCTTAGTGACACATGACTGCTGAACAGACGACATGCATTAGCCTCAATGCATTGATTTCACTGTAGTTATTATTTTTTTCATCGTTTCAACACACTTGCTCCAAATACACTCTTATTTTGATATCATATTAGTCGTCAAACAACCAAAACCACTTTCTTAAGATAAAAATGAAACGGAGAGAAAAAAAAACAAGTGTCTAAACAAATTCGCTTGTTCAGAAACCAATATGAAATAGAAACCATCGATATTGCGAGGGTACTGAAGTACACTCACTGCGATACAATGAAAACATTGAGGAAATCCTGCACAGTCATGAGTGTTGTGGAAAAAGTATATGAACTCGCTAAACTATCAAACTAGGTAACTATACAAAAAAAGCTAATCAAAATCTAGCGTGTGTCACAATACTAACAGAAAAGCTAGCCGAAAATTTTATTAGGACTTATTTCAAAGAAGCCGTTCAGCTGTTAACCACCCTTCACTTCATTTCTATATTTTTACATACAGTTGAATAATGAGTTCGGAATTTTGATGAGGAATAATGTAAATGGAGACATGATTTTCAAAATTTAACTTGAGCTAAAATGACCTGCGCAAAAAATTCCCTTCTAGAGATTTGTACGTAATTCTCTCTTCAATATATCGATATGCATTTATCAATCGATTGATATTTTTTATTCTCCAACTGTAATGTGAAGATTCAACTTATCATATGACTTTTTCAAGCTTCTCATTTACTTTATCAGAAGCATCACGAATATCTAATGAAGATTTATGTTACTACTGAAGTCATCAATGAACACAAATAACATATATTTTCTCTATCAAACGAAAAATAAAGATATTCTAAAAAGTATTATCCCTTCAATATCGTATCTGCTTATTGACCATAATCGAATGCAACGCAAAATGTTGTCGGCTTTTAATCTTGACTTTTTTGTGGCTACCTTTACTTAAGTATCTCTATTGATTGACAGTCTATTGCAAGGTAGTAGGAGGAAATTTTCATGACTCATAAAGAAGGAGATAAGAACACTACAGAATAATTTGACATCGATGCTTAAAGCGTATTTTTCTAAGGTGCTTAAAGCGTAAATCTAAGGTAGGATAGGATTAGAATACTAGACTAAATGAATGAGTGAATGAGTGCTAATAGGAGCTTCTTTGTAATACATTCATTCATTGGACGACATAACTTTTCTTTTTTCTTCTCCAGAAATCTGCTTATGAATTAGCATGCACTGTGAGAAAATTCTGGAAAAGCTTTCATAATTTGTGATTTATACTAAATCACGGCTTCTATGTGACACTCTTTACAAATGAGGTACACAATCTGAACTGCTGACGAAAAAACACCGCTTTTACAGCATTGGAATGTATTTAAGTCTCACTCAGTCACTTCAAGATTAATCGACGATCTCCAATAAAATCATTCTGATTTTCTGTCAGCCTTAATATATGGAACGCATCGAGAAATTTACCGCTGAATTGCTGAGCTGATAAAAAACAAAAATCGAAAAACGTTTATATATGAGTTTCAAAAAAAGGCCTATTTATTCAATCAAAAATCGTATTGATTCGATTCCAAAACCTCGATAAAACGAGGTATTGACGATGACGATGTCCTCAAGCAGCACTGCACCTCAACTTCCACTGATTTCTGATATCTTCATAGATCTGACAGGTTTCACAATGAGCAGAAAATCAATTTTAGCGGTCAGATTCTGATTTAGGAATCAATACTTCAATGAAGCATACTCGTAGCTTCTAAAAGTGCTCAGTTTTTCATTTATTGAGTTGATTTCATGATTCGTCCACATGTTGCAAAAGCATTTCTCAACTATTGAGATTGTTTTGATATCCACCTACTTCCGATGATACGTATATTCTCCATGAAGATTGTAGGCGGCTTACATCTAGCTGACATGAATTTATTAAACCTTTATCGTTACGTATGAATGTCATTTTAATGTTGATGCGATTTCGGATTACAGCGTTGCAGTCAGTGTACGAACATGTTGTATGCCAAACAGTTACGTTCACTTTGATTATGCTGAAGAATATGAAGAGCGCTTCTGCCGATCGATATTATTCTGGATATAACGGCGTACTGTGCATTATGTGATCTCTTATCGCGACATAATACAAAATTGTACTACTATAGATTTAGATTGTTTCTGAAAATTTAGTCATCATAGCAAATTAGACCGTCCATTATCTTCGTTTTGATGCTATAATAACTTGGAGAGAAGATAATTTGTGAAGAAACCAAACATAAAGTCTGTTACAGCTATAGTAAATTTGGTCGATACCGTACCAGTCCTCATTTTATATTCCATGCTTTACGCCATAGTCAGGCAATCTGGTATAAATACAGGTATTGCTATAAATGTATGCGTCGTCATTAATGGCCTTGTTTTGTGTGATCCATTCAAGTCATAAGATTTTTTGTTTTATTCATATACAATGCGGCATGTCAAAGGTTGCATAAAAATGCAATTGAAATGATAACTCCACGATTCTTCAAAAGCTCTGCATAAACGTCCAATGCCATATATGAAAACAGCGATTCTGTTGCTGATAAAAGCCTTCTTCATTACCAATTTCGAAGAAGTGTAAAGCTTCATGTTATAGTTAGAGTGTACTGTGGTTCTTCGAATGGCGACGCTTTGGTTCTAGATATTTTTGGTGATTTTGTTCACCAGCATTATCCCTCAAGTTAAATATGCCATTTTTTTGTGAAATTTCTGCGGATCTATGCAAGAACAAACTAAATTTTCCTTTATTCATATCTATGTGTATTGGTACGTTTTTACAAAGATGAAGCAACTTAGAGCTCAAGATTTATGATCAACTGAACAGTGAGGAGATCTAAAGTAGTCGTAATTGACAGCATAGTTCGCACGTGAAATGACTTAACTATTTTGACAAAAGTCGTGAGTAACTTGATTGTGTGAGTCGTTCACGTTTGAAGATGGAGTTTTGGGCCTTTGAATTGACATACAGCCAATTGAAATCACGCGATCTGTAGAAGATGTCCGACTTTAACTAAGTATTAAAAAGTCCATTTTGATCGGAAGTCCCACATTCTGAGCTTCCACGATTGATTCACGCATTTTAGCATGTCTTAACCACTACTACGTCCACCTATCAACATCTTGAATGTGTATTAGACTATAGAGTATTCATCAGTGCACTATAAGAACAACATGGGTCACGTATTTAAGTATAATCAGCAGAACTTGTAGCTTAGGCGATACCTCATCCACAATACCGCAAAGGCTTCTCCTTTTTTAAATAATCGAGTCTAATTAATCGATCAACATCAACGGTTACTCGGAGCCATCTACATACTATTCCTATTACGGAGAATAACAAAGTAACTAAAATTTCGATTTTGTAGTGTTTCTTCTATAATTTGAATAACAAGCCGCTAGAGAAATCACACTTCATGATGAATTTCGAAAGGGCTAGTCATACCTCATAGAGAAAGAAAACAATGAGCAGATAGAAACCACCCTACAAGCAAGAAAGAAAGGAAAAGTATGGCTATAATACGGTAAAAACTTCGTCTACACATTATACAGAACCGTCTTAGATCAGCTTCTAAATTACATATGTCTAACAGGATTCATACCTTTACTATAGAATCTTTTACATAAGGAAGATTCAACTCTACTTCGCTGTTTATATATATAATCTATGCTAATAAACAAACGCTTTGTAAGCACCAAACAATTTGTACCGATAGAATCGTTGATCTCGAGCACGCATTTCCTCCGAACGCATAATGGATTCACATTCTCCCATAGCCACCTATATTAATCATCTATTATATATCAGCAGTTGAAAAAAAATATAGTTGAAGAAACTTAGACTCACCGCTGGTTTGATATGGTGTATTCCTACGTTGTCAACTGAGTAATGATGTACATTTCTGCAGCCTACAGCTGTTTCTTTCAATTCAGCTCTATCAGTCTCAACTCCGATACCTCGTTGTTTAACATCTATTTCCGTTCTATAAATCAGTAATATAAATTTCAATAAAATCTATAGGCGACATTGCTTTATAATGGTTATATCTATCATCTGTTTTTTCAATGGATGTCAGATGCTTTGAAGTTCACATAAGCAAAACCAATCGATTGAGGGATTAACGTAGCGTCATTTAAGCTTTCTTATTTTAGTTAATATACTTATGTGAGGTATTGTCAATCATCAGAAAAAAAAAAAAACAAAAAATGTGTGGTCAACTAATAAACTAATTGTTTTTCATTGATTTTTAAAACTCTATGTAAATTGGCGGTGTTTAGATATTGTGAAAACGACTACTTGCTGGAATCTCTAGGAAGAAAAATTTCCTCAAAAACAAATACAAGCTTTCATAGAACAATATTAAAATAGAAATCTATAAAAATATTCTGAAAGCTTTCTTGAGCCGCTGTTAATGAGACATTAGATTTTTTTCTTGAAGAATTTTTGTTTATGCAAATTTGCTATTTGTTCTTTTCCCAAACAGTATTCAGCTTTCCAATCTGATGAAGAAAATTTCCGACAGATACATCTGAATATTTTTGAATGATAGCAAAAGTCAGAGATCAAATAAGTAACCAGTAGTTGTTCTTAATAAAAGTGAACTTCATTGCATCAATCAAGCTGCTCATCTACTTTGCATGTATGAAAATTGTGCATATCATTAAAATAAGGTATTTTGACAAAATCTTTAGGACTGACTTGGATTGCTTTCGACGTCTTCGTAGTAGAAAGAATGGAATCAGACAAAGAGCTAGGCAACAAAGCAGTAGGAGAATTAGTAGTAGAATTATAAGCCATAGAGGAATATATGGTCCTTTCACAACAACTATTGGATAGACGAGAGAATGTGTAACAACGGGTAACATTGTAAGTACTGGATGTCGTTCACATGAACGCTAAAATAATCAAAAAAAATTAAATAAGCAGAAAAAGTGAAGAAAAGTGTATTCAAGCAGTACACACAGCACTATACAAAAAATTACTGTACCTCAGCACATCCACTGCACTCAAAAACTCGAATATTACAGACGAGATTCACTGTTTGCTGTTGAGCAATGAAATGAACAAGAGTCCTCTTAACAGCTCCTGCCCTTGCGTACTGTTCAGTCTCTATGCTCGTTAAAATTCCGTCGCCGCAAAGAACACACCTAAAATGTGAGGTTGGGTTGAAAACAAATTTCGTTTTCGTCGAAATATCAACTTTTATACCAGGAATATAGTAGCAGAAAAGTTCGTTGGTTCGAATGAAAATATCTAAAATTAAAAAGACGTACGAGAAACATCTGATTTCTCTCTCCGTATCATCGGAATGTGTGCTGTACACCTCTAACCTGTTGCTCGTGTTGTGCTTCAGTTAAAATAGCATTTGATAGTATACGAACGTGATTACTAGGTGGAAAGTCGTACAGGATCTGCATACGAGCTTTTCAACCTTTATTTTGTAATTTCGAAAGTAGTATTCCACTAGGATTCAACTCCTCTAGTTGCCTCTTCCTATTTTGTAAAACTACAGTATCGTACAGCTCAGCAGACTTCATCGCAACAATGTGCATATTTAATAGTCCTGATATGCTTTCCAAATATTTCAGCAGGTTGTATAAATGAATGCCTTGGGCCATGAAATGCTTGTAGTTTCGAATTAAAAAAAAGACTTACTTGAAATGTCGACGTTTTTTTTCGATATATATATGGAATGTAATGGATTATAGTGAAGGAGTCACGTGTTACAAAAAAAAATTATAGTACATTGGGGTTTGACGGAGCGAAAATAGCTTTGAAACGAACGAAATAATCTGCCCTTCATGTTTACAAATAATAATCAATTGACGAATAATTCAACTGATTGAAAAACTTGGAAAATCTTCCATAGATGTATTTGATCCTCATCGTGTACTTCAACACATTTCTCATGCTTAAAACGAATGCCTTCAGATGGATCTCGCTGATAACAGCAAATTTTCTCCAAATTTTTTGATCCTCAAAACGAACTCGTTTTTCTGTCATGATGCTTTTCAAATTATGTACAACACGAGGACTGCTAGTTAAATACAGCAATGATATCACGAATAGTTTGGCGTATAGGGATGAATTCGTGCTAAATAAAAATATCAGCTTCCAATATTTCTATGAGTACTAACGATTTTTCAAACAAATTATCTAAGAAAAACAAAATCATCATAAAATATAAGAACAATATAGAAGAAGTTAGACAAAAAAAAATTTTTTTTCTTTGAAAAGATGACTAATTCTCGTTACGTCTTTCACACAATCAGCAGCACTGACGACGATCAAACAAAACGCGCTATAAAATATCAATATGTCCTACGAACAATGCTCCGACCGGTCACTAACATATCAGAATCTGTCATGAACCATCAACAGAATACGTTTGTGATAAATCGTATAGATTTTCACTAAGCTGAATTTCATTCATCCACAATTCATCAGTCCTAGAAACGTCACTATTGAAATAAACGACTAAAAAAAACTAAATGTTTGAGAACTCTGAAAACACAATTATTATGTGTTTTGCGTAAACAACTATAAAATGACTAGGCGTTTTGAGAATTTTGGTAAGTTATGTCATATATATAGCTCGGTAGTTTTTGTGCTCCAAATGAGAACTCAATAGGTGCATGCGATTTACCGTACTCAAACGTTTAATGTGCACAGTTGAGCTGCTGATCACCTTACTTTCAATGCTTCACATCATTTTAACGTTTTTTATTCTAGTTTTTTTTTGAATATTTACCGCTCACATGATTATTTGGATCACATACAATCGATACAGTAATGTCGCATACATCATTTAACGCACAGCGCCGCGATCTTCTTTTTTTCGGAAACACAGGGCTTATTGACCGAATTGGATCCGGATAACGGATGTATGTATTCAGCTCTTGGGTTTTACATCTGTGACCACAACTTTTAGTGCAAAATGTTCGTTAATATATATTATTTACCCTAACATTTACTGTATCGTTATGCACTTCATTTTTAATACATTAGAGCATCTACTAACCCATAATCGTTGATGAACACTTTTCCATTCATTAAACACGACTGCACCATGTAGTCCTGTTCTAGTACATTTTCCATATAAATTTCGAATGTATATGGTTGTCCAACAACAAGCTGCTCAATTTGTGTGCTTGAAGGAGGATGCTCTATAGGAACATGTCCTGGAACAAACCAGTAAGCCTTTATTACTGTTTCATCAGATTTCGTAAAGTCAACTCACTCAAAAATTGAATTTTTTTCTTCAGTTGAATGTCTAATGGATATTACAGACTGTATCATAAGTTTTAACGTTATAGAACAATGATGAGCTTTAGGAGGCAAATAAATTTGGAAGCCTATTTCAGACATACCATTATAGAGATGAAGTACAGGAATATCAGCAATGATGAGCTGCGCTATAAGTACTAGTAAACCGCAGTAGAGCGCCATGTACATGACTGAATAGGGGCAGAGCTTGCGCGCCAGCAGCGTTACTTGCAACTAAAATGGCGCACGCTGCTTTACTGCCCTTCCAGCCCGACAGTGACTAATGTCTCTCGACGATTAACATTTCTGGAAATGTACATTTATACAAGTATAGACAACGTATAATGATGTTGATGCGAGCTAGTATGTACTACTTGTCCTGCCTACTCTTAATTGACAAAACCGTATACACTTCAGAGATAAGCTCATTAGTACTTAAAACTCAGCGAAACATCGGACGAACATAGTCATTCTGTGTGCACGAAAACAAAAGTGATCTGATAAATAGACTAAGCAAGAATCTTGTCTGTTATGGAAATGCGAATCCAATTCACTATACATTAAAAGAAAATAATTGTCTCATATCGTAAGCCATTAACAATCTTTATTAATATTTTGGGATAAAATTTTCCTCTCAATAATTCAAAGAAGTGATTTATGTTTTGAGGATTTTGTTCATTTGATAGATTTGCCTCACGAATGACGTTTTGATTCTTCAACATTAACAATGTGCTGATGTGGTACGATTTTGATTAATGCATGAATTAACGGATGAATTGTAAATCTAACAAAACGCAGTTAAATTTCGGAGTTATCGTTTGAGTCTTTCGAACATTACACTGTTCTCGCTGTTATAAGGAAGACGAAGTTTATTTTGAGAAACAGTTTGTAGATCATACCAGCATTCTGATACACTTCACGTACACCTCGTTACGGTACAAATGAATTATTATAAAAGTTTGTGCCTTAGAGTGATATTACCAGTAATGCGGAATGAAAATCTACTTTTTCCTCTATCAGTTTTAAATATTCCTATTTCTATTTTGGTACATCCTTTAGCTATATGAGTACTACTATTGTTCGAAATACTGAGTTCTGCTAGTAGGGTTATCATTGAAAATCCAAATATCAGTAGCAATAAATTTTTCTCTAATTTATGTCATTTGAATGAAAAAATCAATAAATCACAAAGTCGAAAAATACTGTACTACCAATAAAAGTGATCAGTTACTTCTATCAGGTGCGTAGTGGCGAAGTAGTGGAGGTACCACAGTAACACACTGGCCCGAATCACAGCCGCCTCCAGGTCAACCAAACCCGCTATCGCTCCAGGGTCGGTAAATTGGTATCAGAAAAACCTGGGTAAGATGACTAGCACTGACTTGATAAAGAGTGGTCAACTCAAGTCATTGTATAGACCAGGCACGCATTCAACCACTACCACGATATCACGTCGAACATGAATGCGTTGGTGCATCCCTCCAGAAGAGATTGATTAACATCACAGCTTATCTTGTCTATTTCTACAAAGTTTCGTTGCCAATGCTTCTAATAAAAACAATGTATAGTGTTTCTTTTCAAAAAACATATTGTAATAATTTCCAATGAATAGTAGCATCGGAAATATAATTATTGTAATTCTTATGATATTTTTTCGTGGAAAAAAACATCTACCGCATGAGGAGGTTGGAATAGCGCTAAGTAAAATGGTCCTTAAGAATTTCTATGTAGAAGATTCGGTATACTTCCTGGAATATACTTCCTATTGAAAATGTGCCTAGTTTTTTTGGATACATTGTTTTTATTAGAAAACGATTAAACAGTTAACAATATTTAATACTTTGAAACTGCTTTAATGTTATGAACTCAAATTAGCTTAACTTTTAAACCCAAAAACTTTTAACTTAAAGTGTAGTTGAATTGCATTTTTCATAAACAAGTCAATTTTCCTTTATTTGTCCGTTTTGTTTTTTTTTATTTTATGGTAGTTTTTATTTTATAATCTGTAATGCCTATGTTGAGATTATTTCGTTTATATTTCAACGATTCAATTAAGGCTAAAAAGAACTCAAATTTTCAGACATGTCAACGATCCTCATCAAGGTTGCGTTAATTCTAATGCTTTCGGTAGTCCGTTTGGGAGTCTTACAATCCTCATACGTTATGTTGATCACATTATTTATCGTGTAAGAAATCATCTGCATTCTACGGATCCTTGTCTTTTCACCACTTCATTCATGTCGACAAACATTTTTTCCTTGAACTTTTAACTGTCTTTTTATTATGACGTGGTCTATTTCGTCACGGTACTTTCTACTAGGCGACTCCAATGTCTATCGTATAGATCAGTGCTCTTGAAATTGTGAGTTACTTGCATTAAGTGACTTTTAGATTTTCATTAAGCTTAGCTCTTTGTGTGGTTGTAGCTGTTCTCAGAAGGCAGCGATCTTCGGTCTTTAAGACATGATTAATTGATTTATCTAGTATGGGGGCTTAATAGCGATATGAAATTTGAAATAAGAAATTGTAAATATATATGTAATTTGTTAATGTATGAATGTGACACGTCGACACAA
>KN716579.1:29745-39813 GCA_000816705.1 Dictyocaulus viviparus
ATATTTTTCGTCTGTCTATTTTTGTTTTTCCTCAATTTTAATTGATTTAATATAACATTGAGTGTATGCCAAGAGAGTGTGTTTATTACACAAATAGCTAAGCAAGTACAACAAATAAAAAAAAGTGAGAAAAAAAAAATAACAAAATTTAAATTTTAATATCACTGCATCATTAGAGATCGAAGATTTTGCTGTAGAATTGTATCTCGAACGTCGACGAATACTCGTCTGATATTATCAGTATCAATAGCAGTAGTATAATGATAAAAAAACGGTCGTGCACGATCTTTTCGAGACGTTTCGAATTTGTCGACAAGAAAAAACTGCACATCTCGTACACACAGATGATCGCCGGTGAAATCCGAAAAGTACTGTCGAATATCGGATTTCGGTACTTTTTCTGTGAAAAAATCATTTCCATAACGTTCAGCACGATACTATTGTAAAATAAACAAAGAAGAAAAGTTGAAAAATGTTTTTTTAAAAAAATAAGAAAGATTCTAGTTTAAATCTATTAAAAATGTAATATTTTCATTTAGAATTCGTTGTAGAATCGATTGGCATTACAGAAAAAAAAAACGTATTCTTTAGTGAATGAGAATTGTTTTGATCGGAAAATCGATCTATGAAATATTTTATGTTATAAAATAGAATCGATCGCTTATAAATACATTAATAAATCTTAAATTAGAAAAGAAAAAAAAAAAAGAAAAGATATTGAGGTTTGAACTATTTGCATTATTGCACACATGATAATGAAAAGCTGAAACTCATTTTACTCTAATATTCAAAATAATGAAACAGTAAAATTTGTAACTTTAAATCGTTACAAAATTTTAACACCAACTTCTACTTTTAGTGAATAATCATGTTTTCATTTTTTAAATTTAAAACGATCACGTTTTTATGAGGGATCATCTTTGAGGAGGTAAAAAGGAATGTGAAATTCTGCGAAAACATAATTCTAGAGCAGCTTAAAAATGATGCTATATAATCGACAATTCACAAAGAAAAATTTAAAAAGTTATTCAAAAAATATAAATATACCTTTTAATAAATCACTTTTGTTCATAAACAGAATTATTGATACGTTGGAGAAGGCTCTGTTGTTGACGATCGTTTCGAACACCGATCGTGATTCAACAACTCGATTCGTCCGACGATCCTCCAGAATCACCTACACAGAACCGAACTCCTCATTATCACAAACTTCAGCTCTAATTAAAGTTTTGCTTCAATCATTTCTTATCATTACTAATATTGAGACGGTTGCACCGATTTTACATCATTTCATGTCATTTTAAATTTATTTGAATAATCCTTTAAAATGCAACTGAGTATTTGAATTCTCCTATTAGCACTACAATGATTCGTAAAAGTTCCGCTTTTTTTCCACGACGAAACTCATGAGAGGATAAGAAAACACCAAGAGGTTTTGACTTGTTGAAAAAATAGAGTGTGCCGAACTTAGAAGGCATTCACCATTTGTTCCTTGTCTTTTCAGCTATCGATTATGAGACAGCGTTCCTTAATGATGAGGAAAAGTCTCTTAGGGTCTATCGCCTAAGGAGTAAAATTACTTTACTAAGGACACATGACGTCTGAAATTAAAAGTGCTCAACGGTCACAGCTTTTTCACCACTCCAAGCCATTCTAATATAAAAGCGAATCCACTACAACCAAGGAGTTCTGTCGAAAGTGCTATCAGCCCTGTTTATATTGATAATCAAATTGTAAGACGTAAAGGTTGGTATTCATTGTTAATGAAAAGATCCCATGAATCCTTTGTTTTGGAGATAATATCGACTTACTTTCGAAGATTATGACAAACGATGTTGAACGCTTCAGGCAATGTGGCAGACAGGATATGACTTTAAGCCATTAATCAAAGAAGAAAGCTTTTAGTTGGAAAATTATGAATCGTATTCGAGATTTCACTCAGTCTACAGCAGGTGCTTCAAATATCTATGCCGTTATATAATCATAGAAATTCATAAGGAAGATACATGTGAAGAATTAAGAAGACTCTACAATTTGGCTTTGCCTGTTTTTAGATAAATCTGAGACCTTCCAGATATCCTAGTAATTCCAAGCAGTATTTCATTTATACGGATATGTGTAAACTTATATCTCAACTACACCGGAAGCTCAACATATCATGAAGCCATATATGTTTGGAGGATGAAATAGAGGTATATATGCTGCTAGTAATAAATCACAACGAATTTCTGTCGCCATCAATGATATTTTCACAACACGAATATTTATGCTCAACCCCAATTGCAATCCATTAAGCACAGAAGTTATGAATGTAAAGTGTAGATGATAATTTAGAATTGATTCAAAACGGTTATAACCAGGTCAATTAAGTGATGCAACTCAAAAACAGTGTAATTTGAGGAAGTATTTTCAAAACCTCAGCAACTTTTTCATTCATTTATTAGTTTTATTCAACATAAAATCGGCTGCATATCACTTTTCCAACAATAATGTGGAGTTGACAGCGTAAGGATTCCGTCAAAGCCCTATTTCATTGGCAGATACCCTCATAAAATACCCTCTCAAGAAATATTATGGCTATGAATGCGTTGTTGATTTCCTTCAATTGGTGACCGTGGACTATATCAATTATTTTCACTCAATACTGCAAACTGTTTTCAAAATGAAGCAATATTAGATCAGAATTAAACTGTGCACACGATTATTTATCATAGGAGGCTTATGGAAAAGATCGAAAATTGCCGTCTGATCTCCTCTCTATCGAGAATACGACATACCCTTGATCCAACTTCCTTGCATTACGAAAAACTATTCTACAACGTCGAAACAAAAACTATGTTCATTAGCGTGTGGATACGTTCCATTTCAAGATACTGCACGACTGTTATCAAAATTGAACTTCGTGTACTGCCTTGTTAGACCCATACTACAACTATTCAAAATGAAGTTCAGCGAGGCGATAAGACTTTGCCAAAACAGTTCAATTGCGTTTTGCAAAGAATAATGAAATAGCAGACTAGGACGTAAGACAACAATGACATTCGTGTTAATAGCAAATTCCATCAAACTTTAGGTCTTGCAGTTAGGAACGTCTTATTTTCGCTAAGAACTGAAGAAGCAAAATTGAGGTTGAACGAGTTAAATGAAAACGGCGAGGATTGAACTATGGGTAAGTCATAAGGAAATCCCATTGAGAGCAAATCAAAATGTGAAGGACATCAAATCAGAGAAACCAAATCTAATGTGTTTATTGGGATTCCTATAAACACGGCGGACAAAATAATTCTTGACCTATGCAAATGAAAGCGAGTTGTATTCGTTGCGTTCAAACCAATGATCAATAATTTAGCTTAAACTACACACTTACCTCTTAAATTTCACAGTTTTCTCTGCACTTAATTATGCCAATAAGATGCACGTCGAAACCTGAACAACGTTCAGTATTTTTAGCGATCTGATGGTATTATTTCATATATGACTGACACCCAGTGTTAGGTAGGGATTCGTATTTCATAGTTTTAAAATATGTCTTTTCGCCTAAATTCAGAAGAACTCACATCGAATGAAAGTATAAGTAGGATTGTAGCTTTCTAATATGAAGGAAGACGACGAAGAATGAACATGAAATGTGAAGTAGGACCCAAAAGGATTCGAATGTTTTCCTGAACAGCCAGCTGAATGATGGGCGAACGTGGCTACTATCGAATCAAGAATCCGTACTTTATACTTTTGAAATATGTCTCCTCGCCCAATTTCAGAAGAATTCACTCCAAATTAAGCTATGCCCACAGCTCACAAGATGCAGCGGCTTACCAGATTGGTGTTGCCGGTGCTAACACCACAATACGAAGTACTTGATCACCATCGATGGCAGATATTCGAGATAGGAACGAACAGAAGAATCAAAATGATCTTTCCGATAAGAGTAGTTCGGCCATTCAGGTATCTCAGTCACTAATATTCCGGTCCCTATTATGACTGATATAACTATTATCTACTTTATCTACTTCATTTTAATTGTTGTTGATATCATTATTATCATTATTAATAGAATGTTATTAAAGGGTTGATTAATTACCTGGTCGTACTCATTGGACGCAACCATAAATAAAATGCTGGTAATATCGGTAAAACACTGAAACCATTTCTGTCGTTGAGAGCGTTGTCCACCAACGTCAATAAACCTAAGTAGTCCTTAAGAAGAAACTGTAGGCTTGAAAAAAAAGGGTCAAGTTTCTAGAAGTTACACAGATGAAACGCAACAGTATATCATGAATATTACGAGTAATTGAAAACCTGAATGGAATCTTGTTGATTTCAAATGTGTGTTCACAAATTCCACGAGTTGCTTTTCTACAGTACAGAATATCCTTATTAGTTGGATGAAAATTTGGCATAGCGATTCGATCCAGATGATCGAAAAAATATTGACAGGAGTCGCTCTGAAATGCTTAATAAAACGTAGAACGATTAAAGTCAATACAGAATCATCACAAAGTAATACGTTTATGACAATACAATTTGGAACAAATTGCGTTTTTCGAATGTTCGTCTCACTGCATCGTCGTGCCAGAAATCTTTGATAATGGGAGAGATATCAGCAAACGTTGTATAATCAATTCCTTTCAGGAGATCAGCAACAGAAAATCTTGAAAGAAAAATGACCAATTATTATGAGAAACAAGAATCATCTCAGAGCAAACCAAGTGCTTAAAACATGAACGAACTTCATTACACATGAAACGTTTCTCGATCTTTCAGGATTTTCCCACTCAATATTCAATTTGCTTCTTGCATCCAGTAATACTCTCATAGCAGAGATGACGTTCTATGAAACGAATTCCGGATTATGCTAATAGTAGTTAGGATTTTGTTCATATGTTTAATATTACCATATATAAACTATAAATCAAATGAATTAAGTTGAACCTGATAAATTTGCTGCCGATACGCTCGCACCTCATCAGCTGTGAATTCTCCAGCTCCGTGAATGATATTCATTTGCTTAATGAATGTCGATTTCCCGGATTCACCTGAACCAAGCAGTAGGATCTTTATCTGAAACATTATCGATAATAATTCATTAAAACATAATATCAATTGACAATAGATTTCAATCAATAAAAGTAACTAATATGTTACAAAAATAAAAAGTCGAATTTCCGATGAACTCCACCATAATTATATTTTG
The DNA here is from genome assembly GCA_000816705.1 of Dictyocaulus viviparus. NCBI lineage: Eukaryota > Metazoa > Nematoda > Chromadorea > Rhabditida > Metastrongylidae > Dictyocaulus > Dictyocaulus viviparus. The sequence continues at coordinate 34,937 of KN716579.1, forward strand.
AGACATTTATAACACCTGATTTATAAAGACCTACAGTGCTTTAAAGCACACAGAAGCTCCATTTCTTCACTAAAACAATTCTATCAAGCAAGATATTAGATTAGGCTTGATAGACAAGCTTTGGCATCGATCAATCCCTTGTGTCGGGATGCGTCTACTCATTTGTGTTCAACGTGATAACATGGAGGTGGTTGGATGCCAGTCTGGTCATACAGTGACTTGAGTTGACCACTCTTCATCAATTCAGTGCTAGTTATCTTACCCAGATTTCTCTGGTGCCAATTTACCGACCCCGGAAGGATGCTGGGCTTGGTAGGCATAAGGGGCGGCCTTCAACTGATTCGGGCTGGCGTGTCGCCCCAAGCAAAAAATATCTTCACCTAATCATAATAGTAATTTGATGCCTTAAGCTCACATAATGATTTCATGCTATGACCAGCGAATTAATAAAGAATTTCCTTAATACAAGTAATTAAGTGGTTGAGTGAACTAGCATGAAGCTGCTACAGCTCACACTGCTGCTCTATTCAAACTTTGTTCATACAACAACATTACCAGTATATTTTGTAATTTAGACATATCCGGGCCTTTAGGTTCAATTCAAAATAATATTGAAAATCAACTTACCTGCCGTCTGAGAATTTTTCGTTCATTGTGAAGTTCACGCTCGATCATTCTTGTTTGCTCATCACTTCGTCCAGTACAACATAGCACCATTCTGAAAGTGCTAATCAATATATCAGGTCTGCTGGTATCGTATCTTAATACCGTGCCTGTACGTAATCCATATCATGTTTTATTTACTTAAGAAATAAATCTTCTAAGGAAGAAAAACTCTCGTTAGAAGATTAATGATGCAGTTCGCATTCTGATCTTTCCTACCATTCCCAACCTTAATATATAGATTGAACACCATCTGATTCGAGAGTTAAATCTATTAAAAATGGAACAAATGGTAATTTCCATCTTCCGTTACTGTTGAAAGTTGGCCCGAACATAAAAGTAGAATATTAAAGAGTCGTTGACACAGGCTAAATATGAAAAACTTTTATTGTAATATCCTCAGTAGAACATGCAGAAGATCCTTAATGCTGCTGAAAACAAAAGACGAAAGACAAAGAATGTCTTTTGTGAGGCCTGTGAGAATTTCGTTATCGATGTTCATCTTTTCCACACAGCGATTACTTATGCAGATTATCAGGGGCCATCCATTCCTATTGTTATAGAGGCTTGTCAAGGATAACGAGGAATAGATATTCTCGTAACAGTATGTCAAATTTACGATGACGTTAATGAGGTAGCTTAAAGAAAAATGAAGAAATCTGGTCAGCATTTCTGGACTGTTAAATAAATTAGCTTTGAGAACGACGATTAAATGCTAGCAAAGTTTCTTTGAGAAAGCTGAGTTTCTGTAGGTGTAGAATTGTTCGAAGAAATCATAATCAACCACAAATGAAATAAACGTACCAGATATTAATATAGTGCTACAGTATAGTGATCGTTTTTGATTTTTTAAGATAACTAGATTGAACTTCATTAGAATACGACTTTCTATTGGGAAATCTTTGAAACAGTTGCTAAATTGAACATAAAACATTACGCGTCTGTTTTTTCTACTTTCTATGATACATCATATTTATGTGGTTAATAATCGAGTTATGCCAAGGTAATCACAGTTTCGAGCCTCATATGTGCTCACATTTGCTTCTTAATCCAGAAGAGAGCTGAACAACGGTAACACACCGTGCCGGAAATCAGCGACATCCAAAATCCATTTGGAATTGATGATCCGAGTTTTGTGTAGAACTAAGCACCATGGTGGTATAAAATATTATTTTCAATCGCTCAGGAAGCAAATTTACCGACGATTTCGCAGATATCTTGAGCATCTCGATAAAAATGAACGTATAAAAAAAGTTGAGGGACTGTTTAATCACTAAGGAAAACTCCAAACAGTTAAGAATCCCAATAGTTTTTCTAAAGTTATTACTACGAAGAAATTTTTGTGTTTGTTCTTTTTTTTAGAGTAGACTTATGACCAGCTTTTCGTTGAAAAAAAAAACACGTTCGTAGGTTCATGTTGATAGCTTAAAAATTGTTACATGTACAATCGAATCACCTACTAAAAAAATATATAAGTCGCACGAAATAATTTTCTGAGTAAAAAATGCAGCTCCGTTACTTGGATTGCCGTTGATCATCGAATGAGGCCAATAAAACTTCATTTCTCCCAAACGGATTACATGAGTAGTTCAATGCACTCGTTTTGGGCTAGAGATTTTACGACCATTATCATTGAAAGCGGTTTTGCTATCAGCTTAGCATTACTTTTTCTTTTGACTATATCGTCAATGTCACTTTATAAGCTGAAGCTGTTCATTTCTTTGCTACACTCTTATGCCATATCGTTTATCAGATGAGCTTCACTACATATGTAGACATAGAACGTGCATTCCAAGATGTTCCTCTCGCTGGGCATAAGTAGAACATCAAATACAGACCGCTTTTCATGGAAATGTTTTTTCTGAAACTCAAGTTGCAATTTAAAAAGAAGCATCATTGAAGCAGATTAGCATTTCGTTGCTTTATTGATATTTTGCGCAATTAAAACAATATAACATGCTAAAACTTAGATGGTGAAGTTTCCAACCGTCTATTCCATAATAAATCCCCCATTCTGTTCCCTGGAAAGTCTGCCGAAACCTCCGGCGAATCGCGTCGTCATGTCAAACCCTTCCTTATACGTCGGTGATGTTATCGTCAAACAACTGGCAAATCTTTCCAGTGATACACTTCTACGACTCACTAAGGATTTTGATGTATAAAGTGTAGAGTGCTACTACGACCGTTTCTGCTTCTGTATAGTCCACATCGCTCTTTAAATCGATGAAGATGAAGCAACGAGGTCTACTGTACTTTCACAATAGTGGTTTAAGCCCTCTGAGAGACAGCAATCCGTAACACCCGGTGGGGTATTGCTTTCTCTGCTTTCTATATAAGAAGGAGACTCTATTTTAGAAAATCTTACTCATAGACGACCTTTTTCTAGTACTTTTGTGCAATGATAGGCCTATGGCTGGATCCTATGTTCGAACAAAGGTGACTGTGCTGTGATCTGATGCAGTACCCAGGTATTACTGATGGGTCAAACACGTGCTATTTTCTTTCCATGAGGACAATTTTTTCTTCCATTTTCATTTTAGTTGTTTGAACCTTATTTCATAATGACGTTGTCAAAAGAAATTTGTGAAAATAATACCTCTTTTCGCTAATCATTTTTTCATCTTGTTGTAAAATACGGCCAGTTGGATTTTCTCAACTATACAGTTGGTAAATAGCAACTGATAATATTGACATTACGTGGAATCCTAGGAAAAACGGCTACGTAGCTTTTGTTACGCAATGTCGAAGGTGTTTTGATCCATTAGAGGGTGGTAAGTTCGTAACACAATAATCAGGAGAATATGTAACAGTGAGTTCATGGAGAGCGTTCGTTGTAAGTCAATATATCGATCCCATTCATGATATCATCAAGAAGACAAATGCGAGTGTATCTTAAAGAGTGATATATTGCGTAAATGTTTATCTTTATTCTATCATTAATGGATGTTTAATGCAGGATAATATAACTGTGCTTGGAAAAAATCCTCAACAACCTCAAATCTAAAGTCTTACGCATCAACTAGCCCAAAAAGGGTTAATGAAGAATAATGCGGAGGAAGTGAATTCTTTATAGATTATCACGGAGTTTTCAGTGCGACTCAGTAAACGTTAACTTGTTGTAACTGTTTAATTGGTGATTGAATCTTAAAAATTCTAAACTCGCAGTGAAATTGCTATAGCCGGATAAATTAATGTAATAATAAGTGAAATATTTTGAAATAAGAAACGCGTTTTGAGATCGTCATTTCGATTCTCACATCGTTCTGAAATAATGAGATTCTGGTGAAATTTGCCCGAGGAGTTTTCTAGTAGTGAATAAAAAGACAGTAAAGACGACTACCTCAGATAATTTAACGTTTAAATGTTTTTGATGGTGGGTAGAGATGGCTTATTAACCTAATGTTTATAGTATCAAAATAATTGCATACAGTATGATTGTAGTACTGAAACAGAAAAAGGAATGATATGAAAATGAGTTATTTTCCTCATATGAAACATATAGAAGTATTTTGTGCATGATTATTTTTTGAAAGCTGATCGTAATTTAAATTTTCTGATTCTTATCATTTTTTTCTTTCATTTTTCTCATATTGATCCAAGTGAGTGAGAATAAGTTCTTAACTAAGTTTAATCTTTCAATTTGATAAAATTACTGTACTAATTTGATGCGAAAAGAAATTTAAAGCACTTTGATACTAAATGAAATAATAGGCTTAAAGGTAACAGCTCTTTCCAAAAAAAAAAAGATCGTAATAAAAAGATTTACTAGGATATATTTTAAAATAGGTTTTACAGCTTTTCAAATTTTTTATCAATTACATAAAACAACATTAAACGTTAGTAATGTAATTTTTTATTTGATACAATTGTAAGAAGAGGAACTATGAGGTAATGAATTTTTGTTAGCAGTTCAAGTATTACATTTAGTACACAAGTTAGAATGATTAACACAATTTAACAATTTGTCAACAATTTATGATAATCATCGTCCTAGTAAATTTATTTTGCTTAGAGTATGTCATAAAACAAACTTTACTGGTATCAGAAAGTAGAAAGCTGAATAATTATGCATAATTAATTAAGTGAAATATTGAATGACGTTGGTAAATTTCAAAGATCGTTTGAGCAATTCGTATTGATACTGTTTGACGAAAAGAAATCGATAATGCGATGAAGGAGATGAAGAAGAAGAAGAAGAAGAAGAAGAAGAAGAA
>KN716579.1:57916-91992 GCA_000816705.1 Dictyocaulus viviparus
ATATAAATTTATATTTTCACTAGCTGAACTTATGACGATCATAACTTTCCTTTTAAAGGCATTCCACTAAAAATAGCGGAGAAACGTCGCAACAAGTTCGAATTTATTCGATTTGGGCGAAAGTGACGAAGTGAAAGGTAGAATCCATTCGCCTTTTACGTTTGATCCCGATCAATATCGCATTTTGAAAGAACCCATGTGATCTCCACTTATTTTTAACATCATGTTTTTGCATAAATCTGTTTTTAAGACATTTATAGTATTTTGAAAAATTTTTCGTATTTCATCTATACAACTAATCGACATGCAAATTATTCAAAATTAACTCCACTCTATATAATATTTAATTCAAATAGCAAAGCTAAAAATAGGATTTATTATTGTATTTTTTTTTCTACTGGTGATTAATACCAAAATAATTTACTTGATAATGTTTGAAACGTATGCTTTAGAACAGTAGAAACGATTCAGAAACCTTATGTTAATAACCACACCCCAAAGGCACAATCACAGACAACCTTTTAGCATAATAAAGGTCACGCACACGAAATCAGTTATCGAGCACAAAATTCCAATTCAAAGAATTCCATACAATCTTCGAAAGAACGTTCTCGAATTCTAATAATTGCCCTTGTCCTGATATGATCACAAACACAAATGCGACTTACATTGAGGTCATTATCGATACACCTCTAAGAAATCTCAACTTAAAGTTCTGTTCAACTGGATACCACCTGTTTTTTACTACTTCGCTATTAATTTCTGCAGCAGTGCTTCAGCTCAAACCCGCCTATATTAGTATATCAACCTTAAAAGTTGTAAAACGTGGGTGCATAGAAATCATAGAGCTTTTTTCAGTGCATAAGCTCGTTATAATGACTAGAGTAGCCTAACATACTCATCATAATATTTTAATGAGCAAGAAAGTCGTGCAGTTGGGTAGTTCGAAAGAACGGAATCATCCAATGCGTAGCCATTAACAATTTTATCGCTAGCATTCTTCTGCGACTATCTGTCATGATGGCGGTCTTCTGTGAAAACCTCATTCTGTGATCAGAAGTTCGCTAACAGTGCTGGATACATTTTCTTGACGTTAGACACAACCACGTCCACCCGTTTTGTAGATAGTCGTTCAATAAAATGATTACGTTCTCTTTGATAACATTTTGCAACTTTTTTTGTTCATATGTCGTCGCCTATTCAAATTACCAAGCTACCAAGCTACTATTTATGGTTATGTTTTGCCTCGTATTACACGAAATATTAGAAATGATATATATTTAAAAAGTTTCATGAAAAATTTACTGAACTGAACTCAGAAATATTTTCAAAAAACACACAAATAGAAACGTTTCGGAAAGCGATTGAAACGTCAGTTCATTAAGACGTAAATAATACCAACTATTTAGAGGAGACTTCTATAGTATGAGGTATTTGATCATTACAACAATTGAAAATAAATGCAGAAGGCCTCAATTGGAAAAATTCTGCCACAGAGAAAGAACAACAAAAATATTCTTATTGGAATCAAAAAATGAGTGAGTAGCGTTAAAGACAAGACGTTTCAAAAGTTTCTCAAATGATAAACATACAAAAATAAGCGATGTACTTTAAGTGATTTAGCTGTCATCTCAAGTTGTTTACGTCTTTCATTTTGATGTATTTATTTTGCTATCAAATATGATAGGTCATATTGGTTTTATGTTTATATGATTCATATCTCACTATCCTGAATCAATCACAAAGTCGAGCCTCAGACGTACCTTGAACCCGCTTTTCATAAATGTCCGGTTTGGCGTGCTACCGATTGCACTACCAACACCCTCGTTCCATGATCAATCAATGCTTCATTTATTTACGAGTTGAGGAAGTGAGCCTAGCAAGTTGAACATATCGGCATTACATCCAGTCTCGTCCAATGTTAAACACGCCAAATGAGCATCTAGAAGCCAAATTTACACATACACACATTCAAATATGAAACAATATTAGTCAACTTACAAATTCACATTAGTTATATAGGTAGATAACAGTAATAATATGTGAGTATAAGAAATTTGTAAATATCCAAAAACATTAATGTTAGCATTTTTTCACAAATAAGCAGGGTGCGTTCAAAGGCCCCAGATACTTGATATTCCATAGAAATTTTCAAAAAGGGAACTAGGTAATCCACTTCTAAAACGAAAACTAACGAACATGAATGCATTTTGAAAGTACATCAATTCTTCTTAGCAAAAGTCGTACATGGCGTGATATCGTCTTGTAAACACGATTGCCCGGATTGTTTGCATGAGGAATTTCCGTTTGTAGTTCTTCGGGATAATTGAGTTCCACAACGCAACACAGAAGCAGATTAAATTTCAGGAAGTGAAAAATATTTACTCCAATGTATATTTAGATGGCCAGTCTTTTCTGTTAGCGTGAACGCTATGATAAATTCCGTTTGTTTCTTTTCTGAATAATCGCCAGGTGGAATAGGCGGATTAAATTTGAAAAAATTAGTACAGTTTGAACGCATTGTCGCAATAAAGCACAAGTTCCATGGCAAACTAAACTTTCCATTCATTCTTAATTTACATAAATACTTGAATGGTCTTTCTGCACTGATAGTTCGGATCCGATCACCATTACTGCTTGATTCTTTCGCGCAGCCACCATTAACATTGATGCTCTCTTTCGAATTAAATGAGGGTGCAGGGCGAGGTGAACTCTATAATTTCAAGTTGCTCGTGATTGAATTAGTCACGGATACATCTGTCAATTGCTTACAAGGCCTTGCTTTCTTTCTCTTGGAGATCATTCTTCATTTTTCATCCACTTTGTATTATTATGACCACATGGCCGAATTGTGTGCATATCTTACTCTATTTTTTTTGAACCGTAAAGAATGATGATATTCCAAAGAACTGTGGTGCGCTTTCCGGCTTTACATTTTCATGTAACTTGTGGCCTCCACCTCTAGGAAGGTAGACGATGATATTATGAGGTAGAGGATCGAGGATCCTCTTCATGTTTCTTATGTCTCTATGAACTTCACATTGCAGAATCCACATGCTGTTATTTTAGCGTGTTTGGAATAAATCTACCAAAGTAGCATGAATATAGCACAATAAAAAATGGTGAAAAATGTTTTAATTCATTCAATGAACGAATGAATGAAAAAATTTCTAGATCAATAAAATGTTAGTTCTATAGAAAAAATGCCTTATTCAGTCATATTTAAAACTATCTATCCCGTGATAAGCACAATACTAGATGACTTGAGCAGAATTAGCCTTGCAAGGATAGTAGACTTTGTTAAAAAGTATTAACCAAAAAGCCGTAAGCATTCCATCGATTTCAATCCTGAAAAAGTATTGCAGCAAGGACAAATATAACCTAGCGGATTCATTCGCAGTTATAAAATTCTCTTTTTGAGAATAAAAATCCTAGTGTATAAAAATGATTGAAGAACGATTCATGTGTTGCACATCTGCATAACATACTGAGAGTCTCATGACAGCACTTATGCTGCTTCTACGACGAAATATACACTTGCTTTCAATTACAAATTGCATGACTGATGGTACTCTTGTGGTGTACAATGGCTACGCTTTTCTAAACTCACTTTTACAAAAAAGACTTGATGTTGAATTACTCACAAACTGATGATGTGATTTTATCATGCGATAGACAATGCTGAGGAAGATAGTTGGAACTTCAATGTAATTTTAATGCATCAATGAAAAGATAGAAATCGCATATATTTCAACATTTTATTTTCGTTGGTGACTCAAATATAAATATGTGAATAGTACGAAGAATGAAAAAATAATACAATCAACATAAGCAAATATCTCTAAAAAGTAATATGCAGGTACAACACATTGCTAGTAGTAGTAGTAGTACGTTAGAGTTAAATTCACATGTCGAATCATTATATCCTACCATTGAGAGGAATCGCTAATTTGTAACTAGGAATGATTTGCAACTACTATCTATAACACAGCAAATGCTTCAAATAATTCTTAAAACCACACACATTTCTATACAGAAAATAGTTTAGATCAAAATTTTAGGAAATAATACATGAATGAATAATATAGCACATGTTATCGACAAACGTGCAAATGAAAGAAGCCACTACATGAAAAAACGAATAGGGCTACATTCACAATCAAATTTATTCTAAATTTACAAATGTACCTATAACCATCCCGTAGAATCATCGTACAGAATACAATCATGTTACGTATCCAACTGCTCTGGCACAGTTTGGGATTCCACAACATGTCCCTCAGACACATCAGCAGAAAAATCGCCCTGAAATCGTTGAACAAAATGAATCAATGCAGAATTAAAGCTATTCATTAGCATTGGATGATATAATTACTACAATAATGCAACTTCGCCTTACTAGAAAATCTATACTCAACGTGCAAAACAGGCTCTAAACACATTACTCATTAGCTAGAAAATATAAAAAGAAAAAAAAAATAGATTTCTGTTTACTTATACATACTGTCAATATTTAATCAACAACGATCATTTAACTGATCAATTTAGAATACCCGCTGTGAATAGAAATAATACTGAAAAATTTAAAAAAAATGTAATTGATCTTAAATAGGAAATCACAGCGTTTAACATCAATTGCAAAAAGCATCAGACGTTCAGATGGTACCAAATACGAAAAATGACAGGTGGTTTATAAACAGTTGGTTTCTGTTACTTGAAACAAACACATTATGGTTATCTTTTCATTCATGGATTTCTAATGAATGCCTTCTGTAAAAACTTGACTAAACGAAGAAAAATCTTTCCTGGAACACCTGATGCTTCTTTTCTATATATCTAATTATATAAGTTCCTTACAACATCATCCAAAGATTCAAACCACCACTTTGATCTGCTGTATCTCAGCAATAGGTCTATATTCTTTGCAACACCTCTCTACAATACCTTCGTTTTAGATATTTTGTTTATAATAATTATTGAACAGAACAAAAAATCACTTTTAGTTAGAGAACTGAGGGGTTTTGAACATTTTCATCTCGAATAGATTTAATGTTGATCGTTAACAGATAGAACTATCTCACTTAGTAGCTCTTCTATAGATACCAAAGGCGGAAAGTGCGGCGGCATTATCATTGATTCTGGAATAAGCAAATAACAATCACTCCTCTACCCTTTGTTGCTACATGCTACATCTGTGAAAAAAGTGGTTATGATTGAAGACAAGAAATTTTGAAATAGTGAGCATGATGCAATTTGCACAAATACGTCACATCAATGCAAATCAATAAAAGTAGATGATCAAGCTCGACCAGTTGCTGTTATAATTGTGAAGAAAAAAAAGTAAAAAATTGTAAATATGAAAAAACAATGAAATTATACGATGTTCTTCACAATATGAAACTCCTATTTGTCAAATAGAACAATTGCAAACAACTCCTAGTCTCCAAGAACATGCCGTCGTCATTTTGACAACGCTTTAAAGACAATACATGCAACGAGTATTTTCCTTGTTAATAACGAGATGATTTATAAGTGTAGCAATCATCAGTTCGACATTAACAAGGAACTGAGAAGGTTATACGTTTTGATAGGCGTGTCAACAACAAACGTTTACATAAAGATTGTTAGATGTTGGCTTAACATTGAAAGAAAAATTAATATGTCAGTTACATTCTTTGCAGCATCGTCGACAATGCTATTTGATGCATACTTTTATAATCTCTTTTACCAATGTAAAAATAAGTTTAAAAAAGGCGGAAATTCCATGGATAGATATAGTGAAGTAATTATGACTGCATTTGAAATTTCTAGACAGGATTTGCAAGGACATCGGATACAACTAAAACACGGCAGAAAAAAATCCTGCTAGTTGTATTCATTTGTAATATCTGCGAACGGCTGCTGCCAGTTAGGTAGAAACTGAACAGGAAAAAGCAAAAAACTCACGACTTTCTCTTCGTTTCTGACTGGTTGAACATGTTCAGTATCGCTTAACAGTAGTGAACAATGCTGACCATCCTCAAAAACAATACCATAAAATTATTTTGAATGATAATATATATTTTTACTCTCATTGGAATATACACAATATTCTACAAGAACATTTCTCCTACTTCAAAGAAACCATTAAGAAGCACACTTTAAACGTTAATAATATAACAATTGCCCTCTACAGTTCTTTTGCGCAAGGCGCTCTTTACTCAAAACAAGAAATTAGTCGATTATTGCTTTTATGATTAAAGTTTTGTGAAATATGCTTATAAACATTAATAAATGCACTTACAAATTTTAAAATCCGAAAACATACTCTTATATTAATGTAAAACTTCAATGTGGGTCATTTTCAAATTTATTAAACAACAAATTTTCTTTAGTCATCAAAATTGCTATATCATAGAACGATCGTGAAATACATACAGCGACTACCTGAGAAACAAAATAGAACAATCCTCAATTGGCAAATAACTTGTGAAAAAAGTTAGAGAATACAAAATATTAATTGCTGTTGAATTCATAATCGTATCCGACTCGACCACTCATGATTAGAGCGTTATTAAAAAACAAAAAAGTTAACGTCATCTTCAACTTTGTTTGGAAATTGATTAATCAAGCTGAAAAAGCTACGGTGAGTTTCCAGAGATCAACCTCGTTGACAGATCTCAAGCCGGTCAGTTACAAGATTACGTGAGGCAACTACAGTTTATGGATAAGAAGTGAATAGCGGACGAAAAGTGACCTTGCACTTACCTGGAGACGCGAGTGGATTTAGGGAATAAATAGTCAGATTTTGCTTTCCTGGGTCGACTCACACATTCTGTATGCACATAAGTGCACTGTGTTCTGCATGTAGATTCGAATAAAAGACCGCAACCAAACGACTAGATAGTAGTGGTAGCCTCCAACAAATAAACTCTAGTCTACTCATCAGTATAAATTGGTAAGGTAGGTGCCTGTGAGTATGAGCAAACAAATTTTATCACCCACACGGAACGGATATACAAGATACCCGTTGGAGCAATAGCAAGAAACATTAAAAGAAATGGGCCTCAACCCAATGACCCTAAAAACCTTCCAATACAGCAATGTAGAGGAGGAAAAATGCGGAAGAGCTGCTAAAACGTCATGACTAAACTAAACGACCTAAACGTGAATGCACTCAAACGACGGTCTATAGATACAACGCCCGAATGTTAGATTCTTTCATAAAACACTTTCGATGCGTGCTAGAAAAGTGAGGCACACGTCATCGGAATGGTCAAAACGAGAAGATGCCAGCAACTGTTGTTTACGACAGTGAAGCAAAACTGTTCCTTGGAACATGCGACAGCAAGTGTCAATTGTGTAGGTGTACTCGTTGATTCAAACTTTGTTACGAACACGGTTTCGTTTCAACAATTATCGTCTCTAATCGAACGTTCAAAAATCGAAAGACCTGGTTCAATATCAGCTTTGACAATCTTCATCGTTTACGTTCTTCAGACTATTATGCAGACAAAACCGAAGCATTTTATTATGAGCTAACAGAAACTTCACAGAGAAGATCACACTTTACAGATGGTCATTGTTGGCGATTTTAAAGCTATAATTGGTCACAAAAGGAAGCCTGAAGAACATAATACTGGGATCCACGGACTCGAATGAAATGAGCAGAGAGAGCGGTTATCAAAGTTCATCATGAAGAACAAAATGATCCATGGTAACTCGCAGTTTCAAAACACTTATTACTACGATGGACGTGCGAGTCTCCTTATGCTAAATACCATAACGAAATAGATCACGTCATCATGTCTAACGGATGTCACTGTTGTCGCAGAGTGCTACACCGGATCCGATCATCACTTCCTTTGCGCCCAATTTTTATTCACGTGCAAAGGAGAAAAAGCTGCAAATGAAGCAACTGATGCTCACAACAGCATGAGCAACGCCTGCCAAATTATAAGACCTGGATGACTGCTTCACACTGCTAAGATGAAACACATCCAAAAAGGCAATGAAGAAAATTATCTTCTATTTTCTATTTAGATCTTATCGGTAGGCATATTCGTCTGATTCCATGTAAGAAGAGAAAAAAATTATGTTGTTACGAAAATCTTCCTATCCGAATCCCTGCATGCCATTTCGTCGTTACGCATCGTCCAACTACAGCGATAGGCAAGATTAAATCAGAGCATATGAACAACGAACGTCCTCATTAGGACAGTGGCATGACTCTTCACACGTGACCTCTCAAAATTCAATGTTCCTTTTTCATGAAGAACTAAAGCTGTATTATTTAACAAAAAAACGAAACAATTACATTTTCAATTATTGTCCTACGTGCTTGTTTTCTGTCGTCCAAAGTTTTTAACAAGTTTTTGTTAACAAGATATGCAGAAGATTGAACGAAGAATGACCGCGTGAGGAAACCCTGTTCGGAGAAATGTTCAACAGGATAGGCCATATTCATACAATCACAAGACTCATAAGAGTATCATAAGAGCATAAAAACTACTCCATCTCATCGTCATGGACATTGAAATCGCTTTCAATTCTGTAGAAATAGGAGCGATAGCATTGTCTAATCAAGAGCTATCGTATGTATCAACATTCTTGATGAGTCATGCAAGAATTTTACTACCAAAATTACTCTGTTCTATAAAGATAATAACGCTATTAAAATTACCCTTTTTATTAAGATATCATCCTCAACGTTTGAAGGGGTTCGACAAGACGACACTATTTCACCAAACCGTTTCGAAGCCTATAGAAACTATCCCTCTAATAAATTTTATTTCATTTTCGTTAGCTTTCTACATTAACCATTTCCTTATCAGCTTCTTACATCTATATATCATCTGTTAAAGTAAGTCATATATCTGCTTAGGCTACCGTATAACTTCTTATGTGAGCTGCCGCTTCATTGGCAGCTGCATTTGCTTCTTATGTGAGCGAACGTTTCGCTTTGACAGGCAGCTGCAAGAACTTCCTCTATCTCCTCTGATATCTTGTCTTTAACTCCTTTTTTCAAACTAAGCTTATTTTCAGAAGTATTTATAAGCAGAAGCTTTGGCTAGGGTGTTTGTATCCAAATACCCTGTGTTCCAGTGTCACTGTGCTCCTCAATTCAATCAGTTGCGCTCATTCGCTCAATCACATACCATCAGATCATTTTATATATTGTACTTTTATTATTATACAAACAATCGTTATCCAAACGTGAGATTGGGCTCCGTGCATAAGTTGAAAAACGGAACCATTCTACAAAGTAAGGCATTCCCTTTCAAATCAGTACATCGCAAGTACTTAAGATGAATACTTAGACAGAAATACAAAAAATTCTCTAATCAACTGAACCAACCAACACTTTGGTGTATCAGCACACTAAAGTGGAACTTCTGTTCATTACTGCTTTTCGAACCCAAACTCTGGTACTCTCTTATTCCATTTCACCAAGAATTACGTGCATTGACAAACTCAGCTCTGCTATTATGGTATTCTACTGCATCACTCAGTTCAATTCCAAAGGATGAAGCAGCGCTCAAAGAGTCACCAGCAGCACGGACACCCTCACAACGAGCAATTAACGTGCAAGTAGGTTTATTTGCTGAATTTCAAGAAAAAATGGTAGAAAGTGTCAAACATCTTCTACTCGCGCTTGGGAGCACTCAAAAGCAGTCAACCGTCTCAACTGCTCATTCATTTCATTACCTATGAAGAGGAACTGAACACTCCAATAAACAATCCGCCGGATGGATCTCCTCAAACTGAATACATCATCTCTGGAAAAGAAACCATAGAACAAGCGATGTTGGCCATTGTAAAAAACCGAGACAGTTTCAAGACAGCATTGGAAAACTACACTGTGGCAGCAGTTAACACTTGCTAACTCAATAGCACTCCTTTTCAGAGCAACACATGTTCCTACACGCGCAGAAGAAACAATTGTAATAAAAACCCACCTATTTACAGAAATACAAAAAAAAACGGAATGACTTGACAACGACTTGATTGTTAGATGGGACACATCGAGCAACAAACAACGCCATAATTCACGGAGAAGTCGCCCTCCAAAACGTGCAATAAGCCCGTCTATCCCATTCTACATTTACTTTCTCCTTAGCGTAGTGTCAATAATACGGCCAAAATGTCATGACGTTCATAGCGAACAACTGCACAATGAACGGAAACAACATCAGAAATAGATGATACGTTAGTAATTCAGTGTGATGTTCATTCTAAAATAACGAGCTAGACTAAGCAATCATACAGCTCATACAGATCGCCGAAAAAATTGATGTTGAGGTCGCCTTAAGCAAAGTTCGAGTCATATGTCATACCCATTGTTGCGGAATGCATAGTCACACTAGCAAAGTCGTGGGGGGCACCGCAGACTACATACACAAATTCAGACGGTCCGCTTGAAAAGATGTGGGAAACGTGTAAGAGGACTATGAAGATCAAGTGAACCTATAGCGATGAATATGGATTACGACAAAACGAAGTAGTCCCAGCAATAATGGAGATCACCCTCAAATACATTAAAGTTCCGGCTGGCTAACACGTAGAAAAACTAAATATATATGCCAAGAGGGTTATTATGCAAATGGTCATTGAATCATGCATTGAATTTGAAGCAGGAGAATCATACTGGTATAGAGTGCCGATCGGATGTATAACGGATGCTCATCTCACCGTCACACAGTTATTTACGAAGGATTCGCTGTAATTCTTAACACGATACACATAGACCTTCTACAACCAAGCAGCATTACACATACTGTAGAACAGAATGACAAAGTACTCGCTTTACGCCGGATTAGCTCATACCAAAGATGCGCTGTTGGAGCTTGGTTAACGGAACACCCATAAATAATAATTGCACATCGTCTAGAATTTTTCCTACCCATAGAAGAGGAATCAGCTCTGATATTCGACCTCATGCAATACCCTAATACAAAGTTCGTTTACTTTGACCGAATTTGGGCATAATTTTATGCCATACGTATCAAAATTAAATCAAAAAGATACGAAATAGAGCGCTGCTTCCTTGAAACACGTTTAACAATCACTGCGCTAAATCTCGACGAATTTGCTTACACATAAATGGAGGGACTAAGATATGTTGCTGCTGTAACGGGCAAAGTTTTTACATATTCAAATGATGGCTTATGGTGTAAGTCACAATACGTCGGGTGGAACGATGCAACTTATATCTTCTTATTGTAGCAAATATAGCCGCGATACGGTCGACAATTTCACCATTTTCGTTTCGCCGATAATATCTTGCAGTACTTTCGGAGGTTTTGGTCTTTAATTAAGCCTTAACATAGCACCAGAGCTTTGCAGAAGGAAACGACAAAGAAAGAGAACAAGTAATACAAAGCTCGTTTTAACAAAAAATATACGCTTTTGACACAATGCCTCTTATTGCCTTAACGCTCAGGGCAATCCAACGCCCCATCGAAAGGGTGATGCTAAACGTTTCGTGTATCAAAGTGAAAAAGGGAAACAAAATTTCTAACCTACTTCAGCGATCAAAGATTATAGACGCAGTCGTAGACGCCAAGCTATCGAAGATTACGTGGGCCAGACACGTGATTCGTATGAATGATGACCGAATCAAACAAGCTTCAAGATACTGGATCCCGCTGACCATTAAACGCAGTGCAAGAACACAAACAGACCAATGGTGAGACTTCTTCACGAAGGCTTTAGAAAAGGATTATGATGTACAACGAATCCATGGAGCAAGAAAGAAAGACACATTGGACTACACTTGCGCAATATGGAGAAATGTAAATTTTATTAGTGCCCTCTCGACTCTGTCGATGATCAACAGGAATCCAGATGATGGTGAATTTGAAAACAATAGATCGAATAAAATGATTACTTTCTATGCTGTATTTCACATAATAACTTAACTTCAGAAATCCAAATTAACATTTGTATACAAACACATATATATGACTTGAACTCAATAATATTTGTATATGTATAATAGAGTTGATCGTGATAAATAATCTACGATATCGCCATTAAACTTGTTTGAAACGTACTACATAGAGTGCGACAAATGATGAACAACCAAGACAGAAATCGGTGAACTTTATGTGAATCTTAGATTTCATAATTGACAAAATCATTCAACAACAAATGCTTTAAAGGTGTGTCGTTACCTGTTCTCAAAAAAAAAAGTAAAATAGCTTTAGCAAGTAATAAAACTTACTTTCTCTAAAGGTGTCTCTGAAACTGGACATGATGTTGAACACGGCAATGTTTGTGGCTTCATAGGTCTAGTAAAAATTTGTTTGTTAGCAATTAGTTTGGAATTAATGACATCAGAATCAGTTTCCTGATTCATTTTAACGATTTCGCTGGATTAAATGATATCAGAACGATAGAGTTACCTGAATTTCCTTGCTGGATTAAAATGTCCGCATACAAAGCAAACAAACGCAATGTAGTCGTATTCAGCAGGAAGGGCCATACCATTATGACTATGGCAGCTCATACATATTAACGCATACCTACTATTGAAAACATTCGCCTACAATACTTATCAGAGTAAAAGCACATAAAATACCTTTGATTGGGCCCGTCTCCAAAGAAATAATCCACTACCTTATCGAGAAACGTAGTGCTCTCTATTTGAAATGGGCGAATAGGTTTCAAACGTGGGCGAGCTGCTTGACACTTTCTTGGAGTAATCTCGAATTATAATTTCTTTTTGTGAAATTTCGAAATTCCAATCAAATTATGTGACATACAAAAAGAAGAAGTCTAAGAAGTAGCTCATTTTGTGATACTATGTTTGCAAAACACGAGCAGTTATATGAATTCACACTACCTCAGACGTAATATTCTCCGAATTCTTCATATATGGCGATTTTAACGGAGAATGCAGTTGATCGATTATCTTAGATGCATCGACTGCCATTGATTGTATAAAAGGTGGACCTAAAGGTATTGATTGTTGCAATGTAATTTAAAACGAAGCTATAGATGTACAATATTGACCACCATGCTGAGCCGTAGAGATTTTCGGGATTTCGTTATCATATTTATCCAGAATTTCTTTAGCAACCTACAGAGACTTTCAAATTAAAACTAATTACTTGAGCATAAAGAAACTATATTTGATATTGCCGCAAACCTTAAAAGTTTCTGTCTCCTTCACAGTTTCGAGCAGGGATTTCTTCTTTGCGACCAAACTATCTAATCCCTAAAGTTAGTAGATTTACCGAACTACATACACCTTAAGCGATTGAATATACCAGAAAGACATCATAAATAGGAAATAGAAACACAGAAGCGAACTGTATTTCTAAATATAATCGGATGAAACAGATTCAACGCTGTTATACTTGCAATGCATTATAATGGGAAACGTTATACATCTTCCTTTACCGAATCATATGTTTGAAGCATACAAAATTACTAGGTGTTCATTGGGATGAGTCCAAAATATGTCATCATGAAAGTCACTCTAGATTAACAAGAAAATTAAAAATATTAGGAAGAAGGAGATAAAAAAGAACGAAAACACTTATTTACAAAAAGCAAAGGTCCATTGTTGAAGGAACCATTCATAACAGATGGTAGACGGCTAGTATTTCTACGCAGAGTAAACGAGCTAAACGCATTACCTTTATGTCTTTCCACCGATCTTATGCCATTTCGCAAAGTTTTACCTGCCGTTTCCGACTGATTCTCCAGTTATAAAATGAATTGACAGCCCTTCTTCCCATCCATAATATCAGCTGGCCAGCTACGAGAGATATAATTGAGAATAGCACCTGCGTTAAGCATAAAACTTCAAAAATTAACGAAAATACTTAAATATATAAGAGAAACAAAATTAGGACCTGTCGTTCTCTTCTCTGTGTCATGATCCAAACATATGCAATCACTGATGATGAGAGAAAAAACGTTGATAAGGTCAGATACCACAAAGTCATCCGTTTAGCCTAATATTCAGATGAAATACAAAAGAAAATAATTAGATTTGAAATAGATATCTATTTCCAACGAACCTCAGCAGTCTTCTCTATATCATCGTTAAATTCTTTCATCTTTTGAGAAAGAGACTCTAATTCTTCGGTGACAACTTTTTTGCGTATCCGTATTATATTCCCCATGTTCTATAATGCCTAATTATTATCCAGTATTCAAAACATCGCTAAAACAACAAATGCAAGGTCACGAGTAATAGTAGGCTGAGAACTTCGCTTGTTTTTCTTACTACCAATGAATTAATGAATATTGCATTGTATTTCTGAAGTAGTTACGAAATCACGAAAACGTACACTAAACAAACCTTGAATCATTTGCGCAGGATTATTGCTACATGTTCAAATTATCTAACTGAAAACGATCGATAAGCGATTGACAAGGATTTAATAATAAAGGTCTATGGACTGATTAGACAAATACTAAAAAGACCAATGACTTGAATATTTTTATAAATTAGCGTATAACTATCAGCACGGAGATATCGTTTACTAATGGTCGCACAATTATTGATTTGTACCAACCACGGGGAAACCTTTTCATTTTCATAGGTTCAGCATTTCCGTAGAATTTACATCAATATTTGCACAGATTTCAGAGGTGTTGTAGCTCTGCAAATATATTCTATCAAAGATTTACATATGTTCAACTGATTGAGCATATATTTATCCTTTACGGACTAAAGACGGCAAAACGCTAGTATATCGATTCATTATTGAGCAGTACGCATGGAATTGGATGAATGAATAGGAAGAAGAAAGATTATGATTTTTTTTCAAAAGAAAGATTTTGATAAATAGACCTATTACAAATGATCTTATTATGTCAACAGTTCTGAAACATTCATGAATCAATGGTTTATAGCGAGAACAAAACACCAATAAACATTACAAGTTTAATACGAAGCTGTTAAAAGTAAAGGATATGCATATGCATGAAAACAATAATATAAATCTAAGAAGTCACATCAATTGACAGAAATAGAGTTCCATTTAGTTGTTGGATCAAAGTAGTTTGTATAGTCGGGAGACCGTTATAAAGATATGTGAGAGTGAAAAAAAAAACAATGTTGGAAATGCTCGAAGTTTCGATGTAAAGCTTGTTAAAGTTTATCTTAACGTATGGTGTTTATTCTTTCCTCAACATTCCAACAACATAGAACTGCACACTGTCATTGATTATAAGTCAGCTGACGCAGCTACTGAGTAATTTGCTGTCTGACGAAATAGACAGAAATATTTTTCAAGTAATATCCAGAAAATGCGGATGTTAACTGCTTTTGTATATTGTATAAATCCGGCTTTTTTCCTCCAAAGTATTTAATGTCACTTCGTAAAACAACGTTATGTTTACAAACGGACGAGCTGTATAAATGTAATCTTATTCGTGTTAACATTAAACAATCATAACGGCAGCATTTATAGAAAGGTTGAATGCGTCGTAGTGCGAAAGTTTCAAAGAAGAAATACTTCCCTCTATTCATCGATATTTTTAGTTTCCACTAAAAATATTATTAAGCAAAATTTTCGATGTTAACAGATATTAGGCAGAATACATTAGAAGTGTTTCGTCGGGCTTTTTCATACAAGCCTTTTTGTTCATAGCGATGAAGAGGAATTGGACTATTCACATGGTTTGACCTAGCTGTTAATGAACCTCATCAACGTCGGCATTGTTTAAGCTGCCCTCACCCAATCCAATCAGCCTTTCATCTGATTAGTGCATCCGCTGCCCTTTAGGCTATAGTCCACCTCCATCATCGTATGAATGATGCAGAAACTCATTTCTGTGTTATACGTAGAAACGGTACTAATGCGTGAATGTTTCCATGAATCTGAATTCCTAAGTAGTTACACACGTCATGAAATGTCCTGCTTTGTTTTATTTCATGAATTCAAAAGAATTCAATCGTCTCTATTTGAGGCTCTTCAAGCTTGAGTATTTTTATCTTTTCCTTTATTTTTTTATGGTTATAATTCAAAATTCTGTTAACCAATACAGTAGTTAAATTGATAAAATCATATTCGAGAAATATAATTGACAAGTCTATAGCATAATAAAATCCGTCTCAATGTGTTCGTTACCGTTCAGAATTTCGAATGTACCCATATTCTTTCCGAAAAAGGTCTTTCATTTTTCACGGATCTGTGTTCATTGTTTTTTTCTTAATTGTTTTTTGCTATATGGAATACAGTACTTACCGATTGACGTCTAAAAAAACGGAGAAATCGCCTCAGGTATGATGTCAATGGTTTTAGATTTATTAGTCTGAATTGGCAGTGCCTATCGGTCTGGCATTTTTCTAAAATTATAAATATTTGAATTCTGACATGTTACACTTCTTGTCCCCTAGTATAAAGTCTGATTCATTTGTTGCTACCTTACATTAGAATCTTCAAACCCCATAATCAAATATTTTGATGCTGTTAATTAAAGGCGGCGACTTTTTGAAGAAATGCTTAATCGCCTTTATAGCCTATCTCAGTAGTGAAATATTTTTAGCTGAGGCGTCATCCTGTTTTAATTTATAATACTCCTGATTCCGCATCCGGAATGACACCTGGAGCAGCTATCTTTCATAAGTATGGTTGTCCTATCAGGAATTGCATACTGTCAACGACAGGTTAGTAGGAGTTAATTGAGTTGAAAATTTTATAAAGCAATCACTTACTAAATTTGAGGTATGGATTCATTTCAAACTTTATAATTATTGCAATGTTCATTGGTATTTCAACAAGTGGAATAATTTGATGCGTGTGTGATTCGTGAAAATCAAAGTGCATCTGCTGAAGTTACGTACGATTATGCTTCACAAACATCAGGTGGAAAGCATTGCAAGGAAAACAGTCAAAAAGAGCACCATATTGTTTGGGCCAAACATCATTATCGATCGAACCATTAGCCACTTATTCAAGCGCTTCAACAAAACCAATAAAATCTCTTGATAACAGAATCATTCTGGCTGATCAGTGAGCTTATAAGGACCTACTGCGCCGCCAACGTAGAGTACATTCGAATGTTCATATTTGGAATTTGAAGCAGTCATCTGGATACGTGTGCGCCACCATTGTTTGCTATCTAAATAAAATGAGCTTCATCAAAGTAGTGTCTTGATGGACCTCGTGCATTGACCGACCATGACCGTGTTGCATGCGTGACCATTTACGAAGGCTTCTGCAAGTGCACGTGCAGGTCTTTCCCCAGCAAATATTCTGTGAACTTTTTGGCAACAAGCAAAGAATCGAGCAAAGGAATTATGGACATCCCAATATATCTGCGTGCACATACGATGACTTCCATAAGAGTATAGCATAGTTTACAGGTGGCGAAATCGAAAGGTAAACCGATATTGCGATGCGATATTGAACTTTGAACAACCACTCGTTTATTAAAGAAGTCGAATCGCAGTTATTCTTACATCGAACAGAACAGCCATATTGTCTTTTTCTGGAAAATGTCATGCAAAAATAAACGAGCAGCAATTTCCATACGAGATATCTCACGGTTAGAATAATACCTACAATTTGGTTTCGTCATTTATCTTCAGAATAACCAATAATTCCAATGTGTTTGAAGAGTTGTAGAAAATGCTTAGAAGAATAGAGTTGAAATGTAAGGGTGGAGCATAGCAAATCTTCTACAAAATTTGACAGAAAGTAATAATAATGTTTTAACACTACTTGATTGGTTAAATGCTTTTCAGTATAACGGAAAAGTTTGTTTCAATATTGGTTTTTTTTTAAAGAATCACACAAAAACACAGCCGACGTCATTGTTTTTGGTTCAAATTCAATTTGGGAACCACCAGTTCATCGTCGATCTGATCAGCTATGGATTATTCGACTTTTGGAAAGTCCAGAAAATACTAACTCTTTAGCGATTTATAACAATCAGGTAGGTTTTTCAAAAGTTCCTCTTAGATGTAATAAATTGAGTGTGTGAAATAATTCTAAGTAGGCAACGCGGTGAGAAGTCTTGTATGCTTATATTCTTTAAATGGGAAAGAATGTTATTTAATAATTTATTGAAATAGTTTAGGTTAACATCACAGCTAGCTACCGGGAAAATAGTGACTTACCTGTAGTGTATGGTCGTTATGAAAAGTTTCTTACTCCTCTAGAAACTACAAAAATAAACTATTCTAAAGGTATAATTAATAGTTATATTTAAATGCCCTAGTTTTCCAAATATCTCATCATTTTAGACAAAAAAAAAAACTTTTTCAAGGGGAAATGAAACGACGTAAAAGTTACGCTGTGATCTTGCGCATTGCTAAACATGTTTCAGAAGCATACTAGAGGAGTTGAAAAGATTGAAAACGGATCCTCTTTTACTATGATATTGATAACGATCCGTTTAAGGCTCCGTACCTATCTCAAATCTCATATTTTTCTATTCAATTGCAGTATTTCTACAGTACAACAAAAGATAAGCCTCAGTAGCCATTTCAAACAGAATGAACAGCAGTATAAGTGCTTTATGGATTTCCTCACGGGTTCTGTTACGAGAGTACCATTTTATACTCATTTTCTCATAATACTCATTAATGGAATGTGTTATAAAGTGTAACCATTTACCATTGAGTGAGTGACTGTTTGTTTATCTGATTAGGATATTTTTTATAATTAGTAAGAGTTCATATTATGGTATTTCCACAATTTTTTAGCACTCCTTACGGCAGGTTAATGTCGTATAGTAATCAAAACGTAGTAGTTCTTTCGCATTATTCTTTTATTATTTTTTTTTCATTTAAGCGGTTCATTGCCGAAAACCCGCGGTATATTGAAGAATATGCTAATAACCTTAACCAGAATCATTTTGAAAGCACACGCGCGGCGGTTCAATTAACTGAAAATAAAAATAGATAAGTGCCGTACACGGTATATTACTACATAAAAATGAGATATGGTGATCAATGCAAGGGAAAAAAGTCGAAACGACTACCATTGCGTTTTGGCCAGACACTATTAAGCGACCGGCTGTAAGCCACTATTTCAAGCGCTTCGGCGAACCTGATACAAAGTGTGAAGAGGAACCTCATTCTAATTGACCCGTAAGCCTAGAAGGAAACGATCTGCGCCGCCAATTGGGAGTGTATACGAATGCTTGTATTAGGAATTTGAAGTAGCCTCTTGGATACCACCGCGCCACCATTGCCATATGAACAAAATGCTTAGGAACTTGAATGGCCCGTCATCATGCGTGTGCTACGCCAGGCCTGCAGACCCCAGCAATGATTTCACTCGTTTCTTTCCGCGCTATCGTCGTCTATGGTGATGACCTTTTGTACTCATATCGACGTTAGCGCGGTCCATCCCGTAATCCTGAAATCGTTGACAGCAGCGAATAGAGCTTTCTGACGTTTGCCTCGAATGTGCCCATCTATCTTGCAGCTGATCGCACAGAAGGAACATTGCATTAGAGAACTTTATGTGCTTTTCTACAATTCTTTTTGTCCATCAGTAGTCCTCTATTCCCATTATATAAACAGACCACACATCTTTCGCTTCTGACACGTATTCCTCTTGATTTCGTGGGCGAAATAATTTTCGAAGGTCAGTCCTGTTTTGTGTTGAGTTTACAGGTTACGTTTAACAAGATTCCTTTAAAATATCCTATGAATAGATCGTAAAATCCTTCACGTGGTTGAGGTGTCAAGCCTAGTCTCAGATGCGTAACAAAAGCGCTGGAAATACTGTGGAGCCAAAAAGATCAGCACGTGTCAAAGGGTCTACTAATTGATTGGCCTCTTTCAAAGGTCTCAAAGCAGCTCATGCAGCTCTCCTTTTTTTACTCAATTCGTCTCTTATATCGTTTTCCATTCTCACAGAACGCACAAGGTATACGTGAGATTTGGTTAATTTTGAAGACGTCCTTCATTAACAGGTTTTGTTCATATTTATTCGCAACCTTATCCTTTTCCTAGCTTCGTACAATTCATTTAACATTCTCTCTGCTTCTTCTGTATTCGTCAAAACTAAAGTGAAAAGTCCGCAAAGCGAAAGTTTGATAGGAATTTTCCATCGACGGAAATGCCTCATTTGCATCAATCCAACGGCTTCACTATTGATTAGAAAGTAGCGAAGAACAGGTTTGGCAAGATCGTATCGCCTTGTCGACTACTTTTTCCAATGGAGATGGCACGGGTCCTATCGAAAAGTGTAATTATCGTTGTGCAATTCCAATAACAGCAGTAAAAATTTTCAAATAGGACGGCTCTATCCTATGATCGACGAATACTGACAGCACAGCTTTCGTTTTGACGCCGTTGAATGCTTTCTGGTAGCCGACGAAGGTTAAAATAAAGAGCAGTCGGTATTCTCAAAAGACTTTCAATACACTTGCTACCGTTTGGATGCAGTCAATACAGCAGACTCCTTTGCGGAATCTTGATTGTTCTACACGTCGGGCCTGTCCAATGCTTCTGTTATGCGAAACACTATAATTTTCGTAAAGAGCTTGTAAAATATACTCAACAAGCAAAAGGACGGTAGTTTAGAATATCCTTCCGGGCTTCTTTCTCTTATGCATAAGTAACGTGCGCAAGGCTCTCCATTGATCTGGAATGTTTCCATTCTAAAGATACACTGTTATATGGTGTGCGAGAAACGCATCTAGTTTCTTGCCATCAGCTTGAAAGAAGCCAACACTCATGATATTGGGTTTAGGTGTGCCACTTCTCATTCTTTTTATATTAATCCAAACTTTAAAGAGAAGGATTCGTGCTGGTTTACTTTCGGAGGATATTTGAGGGTCTGCCAATGAAATTGAGGAATGAAAATTATTGGCATTGAATTTTTGTTATTTTTTTTCAGCTAGTACATTTTTGAGCTCCTTTCAATGATCTTTCTTGGTTGTACTGTTTGAAGTCTTTCTGGAACAATCTTTTACAGTGAACATTTATTACGAGCTTTGTCAAACGCGGCGCAGCTGAATCTAGCACCAGTCTTCTTCTAGTTTCAAGCATTATTTTGGAATACAATCTAATCTTTTTAATTGCATCCTTGCAGTCATTTCACAAGCACGTCATAGTCATTGATCAAGTCCTTTTTCATCTGCCAGTTATATATGGAAGGGATGCCGTTAAAAAGGTATTTCTCGTGGATGACTTCGTATGTTCGTTTTGTGCATTGCAGATTTTTTTCTCTAACACTGTACTGCAACGAATCTTTGCAAGGAGAAAGGGATGATCAGAAAAGTAAGATTCTATCGATGTGTCGAAAATGCACCTTTTCTGGTTAGCAAGAGCATGGTTGATCTCTGCATGGGTCGTTCCGTAAGGCGACTCTAATGTACATCGGCGGTGTTCTTTCTTCACAATGAATGAGTGTCATAGCAATGTTGTGGACAAGTGTGTCACAAGGCGCTCTCCAATTTCATTTCCATATTCTAATCTAAAATTTCCGATACCATAGTGTTTTTCATTTGTTGCTCTCATTCCCGCGTTAAAATCTTTTACAACGCACTTCTAAAGATTTTTCGTTCCCGATAACTTTTTCCAACTTATTAGAAAATAGTCTTATTCCTTCTTCTTTAATCTGCTGTGCAGGTTGTTCAACAGCAATTGATAATGCTGATTTGTTTATGACACTGCGGCTGGAGACGGAGTGTGGCTTGAGATAGGATTTCATAAGAGTCGGCGAGCCTAGCGTACGAAGTGCTGAAATCGGAGTTTTACTATTGTTATTTCAGTTCTTTTGATTCCTAAAATAGCCCATTTCAGCTCATTCCTTTTCACCACAAGCAGTCAGCGGCTATTATGAATCTGGGCGATGAAAAGGATGTGCCCAACGTTGATAAATTTCACGTATAGATTGAGTTTTTCTTCGTCAATATTCAGACATTCCTCATAATTTACCTTCTTATTGCTAGTCATTATTTGATTTAAATCATTCCGCCGTTCGATTCCAATCACAAATACTTGTGTTTCGCTTAGTGATTTGGCTAGAGATACTCAAGATTCTTTACAGAGCACTCCTTTGATGGTCTAATTTGAGATTCAGTTACAATCCCCACTTAACCGTTGATCATCGAAGTCCAGCTGTAACAAGTAAGTTTCCCATTCTCTCCTACTGTGCTGCAGCGGCAAATCGGTGCATCCATCTTGTTCTGAATTCTGGTTCGTCGCTATAATCTTTTCCTAAAATGTTTGCGACAACATCTGAATCTAAGAACATCGGCTTTCAGTAATGCATTTGACGCTCAATGGAACCCGATAGCTTACGGTTCTGTATCGCTAATCATTAGCTGTTTTCCGAGAAAGTGTCCAAAAATGTTTTTGTTAATTGATGTTTGGCGCGACAAACATAATAATATATTCGAAACCATGTTGGTAAAGATTCCGGCCATCGATTTTTGTGATTTTTCCTTCGTACTATTCAATTTATTTGCGAGCTTAGAAGAGTGGTAATGAGTGGTTTTGACGAAATAATATTGTCTTGTTAAACTTCTCACTTTATGATGCAGTGGTATTTTGCATTAAAACACTCACTCTCACTTCATGGCGTTACTTTTTTGCCAAAAATTATCACTTATGTTTCAAATCGAAAAATTTTCACGTAAATTGCAAAGTTTCTGCAATCGTAAAATACCACATATTATATTGTCTTTCTTGATAAATATCAATAACTGCTTACCCTTCTCTCTATGAATGCTTTCCGCCGTAGCTACGAAAGTCCCACTTTCCCAAATTCGACATGCCATACTGTCGGTAAAGAATCGTACATTAAACGGACTAGACACCATTAGATCAGAACACTTGAACAATTTATAGACAGTGCTCATTGAAACACTGCCTCAACTCTTCACACGTTACCTCTCAAAATGCAATGTTCCATGTTCATAGGGAACTAGCAGAACTGTATTACTGCACAAAAAATGAGATGAGATTGGCAATCATCGTCCTACATGCTTGTCGTCTGTCGTCTAAAAGCACGGCTCATCTTTAACAGAATTAGCAAAACATTAGGCGAAGAACAATCGCGCAAACACGCAGGATTTCGAAAAGGATTTGTCACGGTAGACCATCACGAAACTCGTAGAAGTGTCTTGAAAGTATAAGAAATCAGTGTGTCTCACTTTCATCAATCTCAAAAACGCTTTAGACCCTGCTGATAGCGAAGCGGTTGTGAAAGCTTTGACTAATCAACTGCTTATCACTTCATGAATCTAGATTATTCGTAAATTATACAAGAGACGTAGTGATTTTTTTATGTGTTCCACTGCCAAAAATACTCTTTTACAACGATGTCGTCAAAGTAAAAGGAAGAGCTCGGCAAGGCAATACAAAGTTAGTCACAACAACTCTTGAGAGCATCATACGGAAATTGGAATGAGGCAACATTGAAATATAAAGCGACGGTCAAAAACTTCATTATATTGTTCTCATTACATGAAACATCGAACGCGGTATGCTAGTATCAACAGATTTTTTAGCTGCTTTTGGAGAAATTGGCCTTAAGTTGGATGTCATAAAGAATAGATACTGCTTTGATTATCCATTTATGTTCAACGAAAAAAACATCTCGGAATGATTAAGTTATGTTCATTTAAGTCGTGATGTCAGTATGAGGACCGATAGGACACCAAAGCGTAAATAGCGGAAATTATATGGAGGAAATATGAAAGCTTTTAGGATATAGCGAAGACAACAAAGAATGCAAAACTCCGAGACCTCGTTGTTGACGTCACGGTTCTTCCTATATCAAAGTATGCTTCGTAAACTTGAATCCTACGAAAGTAAGGTCTAAAAACCACTAACGGCGACTCACCGCTTCTGAAAGAGTGATGCTATTCGTTTAACGTTTCAAACAAAAGAGGGAATTCAATGGTTCGATCTGTGTCAACTATTAAAGATCAAGGACTCAACAGTACGCTCCAACCTGTCCAACATTATTTGGGCTAGTCACGTGACGTGGTAATGAGTGATGACTGGTGGACACAGACTGTGACAAATTGGACCCCTTCGAACATCAAACGCACTCTAGAAAGATTATCTGCCTGATGATCGCACATTTCCACAAAGCTCTAGAAAACGATGATCTTGCTCAACGAATTCCTAGAGCAGAAAAAAATTCTGTCAACTCTTTTTGCATGTGATAGGGAGTATTTCCTCCAGCTGATTAGCTCTGGGGTTTCAGCAGCCGATCCGTATCCGCTTTGAACAAGCCTACCGTTGAACGGGCTTTCTCAAGCTTTTGTAAATGAGGCGTGTATTGATTTGGCCAGTGAATAATAACAGTGGTGCTCGCCGTGAGTGGTTTGCCACTTTGGTCTCTTGGTGTTGATCGCGTGTCGTAGAGAATCTCTATGTTGGGTAATTAAACCTTTTTCAACAAATATAACAATAAATAAGTAAACAGCAATCACGAGACGAGAGAGGATGATGAAATATATTACTGAGAATACAATGCAATCAATACAAAGATGATGACGAACCAAATGTGATCTTGATGAATCATTTGATCGATATACGTAGGCATGACATGAGGCTATTGCCCGGATGCGTTGAAACGTTCTTCATCAATACCGGGCTGCATCGACACGATGTTAACCGTTGAAGGGCCGTCCGCGATGCATCGACGCGACCAAGTGGCCGGGCAGTGCACGAGATATCGGCTCGACAGTGAAATAAGATCGATTATTTTAACATTGATAGGAAATAATATTATGTAGTATCAAAAGACTATAATAGAGGTGAGGATAGGGACATGCCGAGGGAATAGTCCCTATAAGGTGAGTTTTTTTTCATGTCATTTGATTGCAACTCTCGGTTAAGGATCACGTAACACATGTTAGAGGTGACACAGTAATACAAAGACTCAAATCACTCAGTGTATGCCGTTTCATGATCGTTTTTAAGCCACCCAATCCACCACCCCACGGGGTTCGTTAAATGTGTAGAAATGCCTGGATAGACAAGCAGTATTTCCTTTGTATAAATTGCTTACCTCAGGTTATTGAATATAGCGCAGTCGCATTTGATCACTACGGTATCACGTCGAATACGAATTCATAGGCGCATTCGCCTACAGGCATCGATTAACGCCAAAACTTTTTCTCTCTTGTTCCACTCATGATTATCTTGCAAAGATATTACATGAAAGGTAAATATTGTGCTCATTGCTCACCTGGCAGTCAGTCTTACAGTGTAAACATATTCTTACATCCTCTGATGTAGTTAATCGTTGAATGGAAGTTTTTGAACGAATCCACAGACAGGATATATTACACATACATATTTGCGCATATATACATCTAAACAAAAATGTATTTATGTCGGTGTCAAAAGTAGGGGGCAATACTACTCAGCAGTTTCTGGAAGTCCATGGTTACTTCCATTCTTTCACCTGAAAGCATCTGAAGTAGCTTCGCTAATGAACGGCTAAATATTTCTTTGCATGGAATGATCTTGGTCGTAACAATAGAGTAAATAATCTGAGATATTTATTATGCTTTAACATCTCCTGTGCTTGCTAGTTAAATAAACCAGTGATTGATTGATTCGTAATACTAATGAGTTAAAAAATATTCTTACAAGGATTATTCAAAGAGAACCTCGCTATTTATTTATTTTTAGACAAAAAGAAAATGGTTGTCTGGCTTGTGTCTCATTGTTTGACGAACAACAACAGAATGGCATATGCTCACGAGCTTTCAAAGTACATACAGGTACTTATTGAAATTTTTCATATTTTTCAGATGTTCTATGACACTATTTTTGAAAAAATTTTTTCTCAAGAATTTTACGCATTTTGTGAGAAATGCAGGCTAGTTATTTAATTATTCATTTGGCCGAAGGGCAGGTTTCCTTACATTTTGTATGAATAACACTTTCTTTTTCACTTTGATTGCCTGTCTTCATGTGAAAGACGGGCCCCAACAATCATCCTTTCATCACTTTCTCGCGCGTCTCCCGTCTATGGTGGTGGTCTTCTTCGTAAATAATAACGCAATCGTGACCTGTTCTGTGATCCTCAAATTGTGGATAGCTGTAAACACAGCTTCATCTCATACGAATAGGTCTGCCTGTCACATTGGTTGTCGCCCAGGAGAACATTAGCATCTTCTCAGGTACTATTCTTTAGTTTTTTGTCCATTTCTCGTCCTCAGTTGCATTATAGGACCAATCCCTCTACGTTTCGCTTTTCACGCTTATTCTTTTATGTCTTGCAGACGCGATATCTTTCAGAGGTAAGTACTGCGAAATTGGCTTGGTGTTGTGTTTACCTATTATATCTAATAGGACAGCATTCGAGCACTTTATTCGTAGTTCCAAAAATTCGTTGTAGCCAAGGTATCAATTTAAATATCGGATGCGTAGCAAAGCACGTTCGTACCGTGAAGTACGGTGGAAGAGGTAAACACACATCCTCAAGTTTCTTGAGTAGTCAGTGAACTCTTCTGAAATTTGCAACGCTGCCCATGATTCTTCTTTCATATGTTTAGCCTCTCATATCCTTCTTCATTTTCATAAATACGTAAGATTTAGTTTCTGCAATTTAAGAACCATTAATCTTTATTTAGTTCCCATCACACTATGTTTGTCGTCTTGACAGCGATCTTCCGTCAATACAAATGCCTTTTTGTTCCAATTTGACGTCTTCATTATCCATTACAAAAGGAAGAGTGACATGATGACAGCGAAGAGCTTTCGTAAAATCATATAGCTTTGACAATCGTCTCTTTAAATCGACGGAGAAGTAGTGGTGCAGTCAAAAAGCAGCTTTTTTGTCAATAATAGTCAATAGACAGGGTGGCTCCGTTCATTGGTGATACAGCCTTCGTTTTAAAGTCACAAAATGCTTTTTCGCAGTAGATGGAAGCCAAAACAAAGGGCAGCTGGTACTCTTGACAAACTTTCATAAACTTTTTACCGTATGGATGTAATCCATTCCACAAAATCTCTTGTTACATTCTTTTTAATCTATAAATTGAAGCTCATCCAATGCTGTAGTCATGCGCAACGAGATAATCATCATGAGAAATTTGTAAAGTACACAGAAAGATGCGGTAACTTTCTATAGTCTTCCAGTCAACATTCTTGTGTAAAGGGACCGTTAACAAAGTTCTTGCTTGGTCTAGTATCTTTCTATTCTAAAGATATCTTGTCATATGATGTGCTGGTAGAGCATTTAGCTTGTCGCTACTAGCTAGAAGCAGGTCAATATTCGCCTTATCAGGTCCAACAGCTGAGCCACTTTTCATTCTTTCTATCGCAACCCGGACATCAGAAGGAACAGTTTGAGGTGGGTTTTCATTGAGACGTGAGGAACTGCCGATAAAATCGTGGAGCAACAAAGTTTGGAGTTAAACTTTTCCGTTATCAATCCCATACTATTTTAGAAGGTAGTTGATATCCCGTATCCTCGTATTCGTTGAGCATAGCTGACATAATAAAATGGTAATTGGTTCGAGCTGCTTCCAATTATTTTTTCATTTTTAATCTCTTCGAATATCCCTCCAATAATCTTTCATAATTGAAATTGTTAGTAACCCATATCAAACGAGTTGCAGCTGGAAGATTTTTCTAGTTTTAATGTGTTATCTAGGTGCTCATTCATATATATATTCAAAACGTCTCTATCGGTTTAATGTGGATGTAAAAAACTAACGCAGATCTTGTCCACCGTCTTATAGCAATACTGCTGACGTTTGATAACAATTTTGATCACATTTTCTGACGTTTCGATCACATTTTGAGATAGTTCAGTAGTTTTGTACTTTTCTATATTTGCTCAGTCCGTTGCAACTTTTCTGAATAGTTTCAAATGTTGACGTCTACATATTGGGTGTACGGCAGAATTTCGCCGGACCTGTGAAAGAATATTGGGGTCAATACATGTAAGTGTGGACAACGTCATCCTTCATATTGAGTGTTTATATCACTATTAGTGTTCAATGGGATAGCGAAGTGAATGAACCACGCTATGATTTGGAACACATAACGGAAGAATAAGTATCTTACTAAAGTCTACTATTGTATTCTACTATTAACTATATGGATTTTAAAGCTTATAAAGAGGGGTGGCCTATAAGTACAGAGGGTGTGTAGCGCATAAATAGAGGCGCCACAATTATGCGTAAGCCTTAATCACTATACGCAAAATCATGACAGCTCACCTATCTATCATTCACGGAATCCTTCTGTGTTTGGTAAATTGATACCAGAGGAATCTGAATAATATTAGTAGGACTGACTTAATGATGAGTTGTCAGTTCAAGTAATCCATCTCTCCGATATCACGTTGAACACAAATGCATCGACACGATCTACAAAGATTGATCAACGCCAAAGCATATCTTCATCTTATTTTATAAGAGAGAGTTGAATGGTATTTTGTTTTTTATTGACTGGTAGTATGAATGTTTTGTTAACAAATGCATTTCTATACATGTTTTGAAATGAAAAAATCTTCATTTTAAAGTTAAATATCACTTGAGTGCGCAACCAACTTTCTTCTCACTAGGACTTTCTTATTTCTACTATATTTAGGTGGATATTTTCGGTGCATGCGGGATAAGGAGTCTAGGTAAGAAGGAAAGTCATCAAATGATACGTGATCATTATAAGTTCTACCTTGCTTTTGAAAACAGCAATTGCCATCAGTACATAACTGAAAAATTCTGGATAAATGCTCTTAGGTATGTTGATACTATTTTTTATGCTTAAAACTCAATGTTCAAAATATTGCTTCGTTTGAAGTGACCGATGCGTCAAAATTGTAGTGGTGTCAGTGTTGACTGGCCAACAGATATGAGTAATACTAGTGAATATCTTAACGCTCGTCGTGAGTAGTTTGCCACTCTGGTTTTTTGTACTGCTCGCCCCGAACTTGTGTAATCGAATCTCAAACTTGGGTAAATGAACCGCATGTTCGTCCTATGGCGACAATGTTGAAGATTGAATTAATATCACGAAGTTGTGTACGCTGTTTCGTCAAAAGCAGAAGCAGTCACACTAGGTGTTACCCAGTTGAGAGTCGACAGCCCTCAAACTTGGGTAACTAAATCTTTATTTAAACAACACATAAAATATTACATCAACACTACAATAACTATTAATCAAGAATATACATAATAGGACTTATGAGGGTGTGATTATGCAATCAGATAACATTTATTAATCAGGTACAAAAGGTATGAATAATAAATGAAGATCGAAAAGAATTAGTAATCAGATAATCATGGAAATTGTACGACACTTGTGATACAATGAGACAACGACAGTCAGTTCAATGGCAAGTGGGAATGGTATTGGTTAGAGGTCATAAGTAATGAGTACGGAGATGTTTACTGTAACTGCTTATATAAGGAGGAGGCGGAGACTTCGGTATGTGGAAACAATGTCCTTTTCTGATCCTCAGCTAGGTTCAATTCTAGAAGGAAACCGAAATTATGGAGTAATTGTGGCCTTTTTTGAACCAGTACATTTGCACTTTTACTCGCTAACTTTCGATACGATGACTCTTCAGAGAAAGCAATGAATATAATTGCGATGTGTGTTTACTTCTCGTATAAATCAAATGATAAAGTAGAGATTACTCGAGAAAGTAATCTTTACAACGTTTAAATAGAATTGAGCTTAAACCGTATTAAACAAAACTTTCTAGGAAATTGAATCTCGCTTTATGTTTTCTGAAGTGTCTAACATAAAATTCATTAAACAAACTTTGTAGAGTGGTTTCATGTCTCTTTCTCTTTCTCGTTTTTGGTCTCATGTAGAAATACTG
This sequence comes from Dictyocaulus viviparus, assembly GCA_000816705.1. NCBI lineage: Eukaryota > Metazoa > Nematoda > Chromadorea > Rhabditida > Metastrongylidae > Dictyocaulus > Dictyocaulus viviparus. The sequence continues at coordinate 87,637 of KN716579.1, forward strand.
CTTATTCCCTTTCTTTTTACATGTTCCACTAAATAAACATAAATTTGGATGGGCGTGTAGTTATTTCCGAGATGCTACATTTGTACGAATTAGTGTAAGCAGGTTCTCGGATACACCCAAGTTTTCTAGGCGTACCATCCCTCAGGTATTAAAAATTGGTACTGAGGAAATGCAAAAAGATAAAAAGCAGTGACTTGTTAAAGAGTGGTCAACTCAGGTCATTGCATGGACTTGGTTTGCATTTAATCAACACGATCATTAATCATATTGAAAATGAATGGTAGGCTCATCCAGCAACAATATCCATAGACGTAAAAGGTGATCTTCTCTTATATTAGAACCTACACTTACAGATATCCTGTCTGCCGTGCTTACCCATTATACTACCAAGGTCCACGTTAATTCTGAATTTTATTTCGGCTTATCCGTAATTATCAGCTCAACTGAAAGCAATGCCGATATCGGCTCACCAGATCATACCCATTAACTAGCAAGTGCTGATAAGATACCCACTTAGTGTAAGTGAAGCATCGAGTGGTCGTAGAGACAGGGCCTCGGTAGTATAATGGATAAGCGCAACAGACTGCACATATGTGATTGCGAGTTCGACTCCCGCCTCAGGTTCCGCGTATTGTGACTTGCTGAGCATAATTACAGATATTGTAATATCATTGCGTACAATTACAAGCTTTATTGTTGATCAGTCTCTCTTGCGCGATGCACTTAAGCTTTCATGTTCAACGCGAAATCGTAGAAGATGATTGAATGCGAGCCTCTAGTATTATTACATCGTTTTTTTCCTTTCGTGTTTGAATTCGACAATTTTTCAAGAAGTGTTTATGTTTTCAAACCCTGAAATTGATGTCATCATATCAAATAAAGAGTTATTATAAGAACGTTATGAAGAACGTTACGTGTTATGACGTCATTTCTCTGAAATGCTTCCTTTATGACAAATTGATGTTTTTCATTGTGGCCGAGTCTTGTTAAATGATCCAAATAGATCACATTCTAAGATGAATGTCTTACAATTTCCAATATGTGGAATTTTTTTTTCATCGATAGAATTTATTAGTTTTAGCTAACTATAACAATTTTCGGCTTTTAAGACTAGTTTTAAACTTGTTGTATGGCACATTAATACAAAGATTAGTTATTCTTATATACTCCTAACAGTCTATAAAATACTTTATTGTTACTTATGGTTGAAGTTTGTAGATCAGTATATGACGGATTAATCGTTTCAATGAGCTTCTTTTGATAGTTTTCGGTCTATGCAAAATCAAAACAGTACTTCACAATACCTTACTGGACATTATTCTCTCTTTTTATCAGGTTATTTTCCAGAAACAATGCCATTCCAATAGTAATGGGTGCTCCAAAAATTGATTACGTCAAGGTGGCACCTCCACACTCTTTCATACATGTTGATGACTACAGTCCACGACAGTTAGCTCGGTGAGTTTTAGGATAAGGTCGGCCATTTTATTATAAGATTTGTAATGATGAAAGAATCAATTTTTTCTACTTTTCCAAGTATGAATAGATTATTCTCTTCAGTAAGCTAAGAAACATAAGCTTCATTAGATATTCAACAAAAAAATTCTATGACTTTTCGACTGTTGGATAATGCAAAATGGCTTCCTGAAGATCTAAATTCATCGGTTTCAGATTTTTGTCTTATCTCGATCAAAATACCACTGCATACAACGAGTACTTTGAATGGAAAGTAAGTAGCACCACAATTTTGTAACTTTTTGCATTTTTTAGATTTACATTTCATTGATCAAATGGTTCTTTCAGAAGTATTAATTCAGGCTGTCCTTTTCCGGTACGGTAATAATCGTGAAGTAAAAAAGATCCTTTTTGAAATTTTGGAAAAAAAAATAGAACATTTCATTGACAATTCATTTTGTTTTACAAGCAAAATATCATGAACAAAATCTCTGGCTAAGAAATTACCAAAATAGCACCTACAGTACCTTGTCAATATTTCAAATGCTGTTATTTAATGAAAAAGGTAAAGTTTTTCATTACAAATATATTAAAGATTACCGTTCGTGCACGTCAATTTCCGTTACCGTTATTTTTTTGTTCGTATAGATCTGCGGAAATTTTGGACTTTAAAAATGAGTCTATTTAGTTTTTGAGCAATGAACTGCTCATTCAAATCTCCAACTTCAGCAAAGTGAAGTGTATCCGAATTCGTTGTAGAGTTTCGGGCGTGTTGTTGAATCTGATTTTTATTGCCGTCTATGTGATTTGGTGCAATCACCACCAACAAAAACGTATGCAAATTTGGATGTTTGGTGGAAAGGAAACGGTGATTGTCAGAAATATTCGAAAGAATAGGATTCTTTGGTCGCACGCGACCGCTGTGTGACCGCTCAAATTTTGAAACTGTGAATTTTCAAAGCATTCTGTTGGACTGTGACGTTGACGTTATTGTTTTTGAATATATTTATTATTTTTTGTTTCAACTGTGATCGAACCATTGGTAGAATCTTTACGATGAAATGAGTAATTGCCTCATAAACATTTTCCATGCCTTTCCATTAGGGAAATGATTTATAACAATAAGACTGTTTTGTGTTTTTCATGAAGTAATTTGATTCGAGTGAGAGCTACATTTGCTTGAAAGTAATCACTACTTATGAAAACTGAGTGTCAGTACTCACTTTCCTAAAATAAATATTGTTACATTGTTTTATTATAATTGTATTTTTATATACGTTATTTTCAATATTGCTATAATATCATAATGCTATCATTTGTCAACGAATCATCTTTCCTACTATTTCATTGATTACTAAGAAAAATACTTTTAATATGATTGAATATACGAAGTTTCTATGTGTTCACATTTCGAATAGATATTCAAAGGCGTGTGTATCCATGAAATTCACACCACCCATTTACCATTCATGTTCAATATGATTAATGATCGTGTTGATTAAATGCAAACCAAGTCCATGCAATGACCTGAGTTAACCACTCTTTAACAAGTCACTGCTTTTTATCTTTTTGCATTTCCTCAGTCACCTGGATCACCTGGATCACCTGGATTCACGTAGATCATCGACTAAGTCGAGCGGGCATCAGTAAAACTTCCATTTTTCCCTATCGCGCGCGAGGATAGTCCAGTAAGTTCTTTTCGCTCTAGAAATTTGTTGAGCATCATAATCCCTTTCTAGGGTCTTGGTGAAGAGGTCGGACCAGCGGGCTGGTGGTCTTCCTGCAGTGCGTTTGATGTCCAGTGGAATCCAATCACTTACAGCTCGTGTCCACCGGTCATCATCCATGCGCATCACGTGTCCGGCCCACCTACCTTTCGAAAGCTTGGCGTGCACGGCTGCGTCTCTGATTTTTGATCATTGACGTAGATCGGAACTTCGTATTCCTTCTTTGACCTGAGTGATGCGGGAAACGCCAAGTATTACCCTTTCGATTGTGCTCAATGAACGTTCATCCTGCTTTCGTAATGTCCAAGTTTCTGAAGCATACGTTAAGGCAGGAAGAACCGTCGTATCAAAAAGGAGTGCTCGGAGCCTTGTCTTCTTTGTTCTCTTCACTACGTCTTCGATGCTCTTATATGTTTCCTAAGCCGCTCTTTCCTTCTGCTAAGCTCTGGTGCTAAGTCGTTCATCATATTGATCTCACGACCCAGGTACACATAGCTTGAGCATTCGGAGATATTCTTTCCGTTGAGCGTAAATGGGGCATCAGTTACGTGTATGTTCTTCATAAACATCGTTTTCTAAAGGTTTAGCTTGAGGCCAATTTCTCCACAAGCACTGTCGAAGTCGGCTAACATTTGTTTCGCTTGCTCAATGTTTGGTGTAATGAATACGATGTCATCGGCGAAGTGAAGGTGGTGGAGTTGTCGACCGTCGATTTTCACTCCCATTTCGTCCCATTCCAATTTTCGCATGGTATTCTCAAGAGTGGCTGTGAACAACTTTGGCGAAATAATGTCGCCTTGTCGAACCTCTCTTTTTACGCTAATGATGATGTCTTTATTGAACGGAGTAATTTTGGCAGTGAAATTTTTATATAGCTCACGAAGAATCCTGATATACCGAGTTGGAATTGCTTGATTTGTCAACGCTTCCATGACCGCTTCTGTCTCAACAGAATTCAAAAGCTTTCTTTAAATCGATGAAGGTGAGACAGAGTGGTCTCTTATACTACCGTGATACTTCTATGAGTCTTGTGATTGTGTGAATATGGTCCATCGTGTTAAACCCTTTTCGAAACTTTGCTTGCTCACCTGGTTGTTCTTCGTCTAATCTTCTGGCAATCCTGCTAAGGATGACTCGTGTAAAAAGTTTATAGACGACTGACAACAAGCAGATT
>KN716580.1:0-14291 GCA_000816705.1 Dictyocaulus viviparus
ATGGTATGCTCGATAATGGAGAAACATTCCAAAAATAAACAACAGGAAGCTTCCTTTCTCAAAACAGTACGTATTATGCAGGATTTTTTTTTTATTTTAGATATGCAATCGTTGGAAAAAATACTACGTAATGCAATCGCCTACGGCAATCCTAAGACACATCGGCCGTATCGAAAAATTCTGATTATTGTTGAAGGTCAGATTCTAGATTCCTAGCTAGCATCGTTACTAGAAATTTTTCAAAATGATTTTCTGTCCTTTATTTTCATAAATTAAATTATTTTAAGGTAAGTTTCAGTAGAAAATTGAACACACTGCATTTCAAGAATCACTTTTACTAACATATTTCTCTTTCAAGGTATCTACTCAATGGAAGGTTCCATTTGTAATCTACCAGAAATCATTGCGTTAAAAAAATTGTACGGAGCATATTTGTACTTAGATGAAGCACATTCGATTGGTATGATGATTTCCTTAATTAGCCATATATTTTCATTACACTGTAATAAGCAATCGGGAGCGCGTGATGCAGCGATGGAATGCAACTGTGATAAGTAAGCCCGAACCAGTTAGCGGGTGCCCCAGGGTTGACAAGCCCGCAATCTCTTTCGAATCGATAGATTGGTACCAGAAAATCTGAGTAAGATAAATTGCAGTGACTTGATGAAGCGTGGTTAACTTGAGTCACTGCATGGATCAGGCTCGCATTCAATCACCTCCACTATAACACTGAACACGAATGCGTAGGCTCATCCAGCAACATGAGAACAATCAATGATGCCAAAGCTTAACATGTCTTTGTATTCATTATAATTGAGATTGCCCTTGTATTATCAGCAAATTATGATCGATATCTCTTCTCCGTACTTTGGAATCATATGAGTTATCAGCAACTCTCAAAAGGAGGACAAGACAGACATAGAGCTGATTACGATTCAGGTGCATTAGGTGCTACAGGAAGAGGAGTGGTTGAATATTGGGGCTGTAAGCCGACAGACGTCGACATCCTCATGGGAACATTCACAAAGAGTTTTGGAGCTGCTGGCGGCTATATAGCTGGATCTAAAGTATGACCAATTACAACTATTTATAACAAAACTCAATATTATAGTTACGATTTAACTTAAGTATTAAAGCCTTATAACATGAAGTGAAGTTAAACATACATACCAAAATTGAGTTAGAGACCTGGCAATGAAATCTGCTTTGAGCAAACTTCATATCACTCACCTATTAATTAGGAAAGTATAATAACCTCGCGACGAATCACAAACTCGAAAAACACATTTCCAGAAAGTTATCAACTATCTACGGCTGAGCTCACCAACCGGTTACTACTCTAGCCCAATGTCACCTCCAGTAACAGCACAAATATATGCGTCGATCAATATCATTATGGGGAAAGATGGAACCAATGATGGTATGAATACGTATTCGAATGCTTAGTGGGTTTACATTCATAAGTATTTGCCCGACCTTCACAACATTCCTTTTCATCTTTTTGTTATGTTAGCAGTTGAATAAAATCTTACAACCAAAACTCCATACTATATATAGTAAGAAAATAGCAAAGTAGTTCTCTTACCTGACTAAGCATATTAGTAAATGAAAATGGAGTGTTTTCCTCCTAGGAGCCCGACGAATCCATACATTGGCGCGAAACTCTCGTTATTTCCGTCTTCGTCTTAAACAATTGGGTTTCATTGTATATGGTAGTGATGACAGCCCCGTTGTTCCTGTACTACTCTATTATCCTGCAAAATGTGGGTAAGTACTAGCATTATGTTTATTTCTTAGAATCAATGTGTAGTGGATGAGCTTTGGCGTTGATCAATTCCTTGTGGTGGGATGCACCTAAGTATTCGCGTTCAACGTGGAGCGGATTAAATGCGAGGATTTTTCTGGTACCAATTTACCGTCCTCGTATGGATAGCGGGCTTGGTAGGCCTAGGAGTCGGCCGCCTGCGATTCAGAAACCCTGCGTGTCACTGTGGCACCTCTACTACTGTGCCATTGTGCACCATCTACTAGTATGCATGCATGAAATAAAATTGATCAACAACTAGCATTTGTATGCGAAATCATTTTTAACCTTAACAAATGCACATCAAATATTTTATAACTCATCAACGTAGAAATCCAAAAATAGTCGTTATACGAAGAACGCCATCAATGAGGAGGATAAACATTGGCTTCATCACTCTGTCTATGAAGATGCTCCATAGGTTTCTTGTCTTAATAATTGTTGTTCTAATCCATGAAATACGTTGATACGTATGATTAAAAACGTATAGTAACTATATAGAAAATAAGATTATACTCATCAATAGTGGCTATAGAACTTGAATATAAGGAGTAAAAGCTGAGGTTATCGGCCATTTTATTACTTTGTATAGAATCGCTTCAACTTCCACAGCCATACAAAAAACAAAAATGTTCACCGTGCTCGAATTTGTTGGTTCGATTCAGATTCTATGGACGTGAAATGCTGGCCCGTGGTGTTGGTGTCGTTGTAGTATCGTTTCCGGCTACCGATATGACAGAATCACGATGCCGATTTTGCATATCAGCTGCACATACTAAAGAAATGCTTGACAAGGCAAGATAAAATGATATAACGTTAAATGAGAAGGAAGAATTTAAGCAACCAACACTTTAATGTGGAAATCAGTACTCTCCCACTAGTGCTGCTCAATGAATAGTTTTCAGTGGAAAATTTCAGGTAATCGAAGCTGTTAATGAAGTTGGTGATCTATCCAGTACAAAATATTCGACAAAACCGTATATCGAGAAGAATGTAAAAATTGAGTGGTAGAATTCTAATGCTGAGTACGGTTTTAATTAATAGCGTATGAGGAACAAGTGATAAAAGTGCTACATGTCAAATTATGTGCTTTATGAATAAAATTTTTGGAATAAAAACTACTTTGTATAAGAGAAAACGAGCAAAATTAGACAGCAACATCACAAGATAAACAAGTAGATTACCTGGAATACAAACGAATGAGGAATACAGATTTTATCCTCAGATGTGTAGCTATTTGCCACCATCCCTCATTCTATGGTATTTCATGTCACTCTAACATAACTTAAATATCACCTCAGTAATATAAGTGCAATTCAAATATTACGTATATTTATCACACAAAAACGTTTGACATCATCAATCCTAAGATTGTAAAATATGTATTATTAGACTTCCTAAATAATTCTACTTTACACTTATTTTTATTGATTTTCTTAGTCTACAGTAAAACTGGTATGATTCTAGGTTAATTTTTATTCTAATATAACGGATCGTGTGAGAAATAGTGTAACACATTAAGCTTTGAAAACATGAAATGACTGACTAAACCATGACACCGACATGATGTACATCTACTTTGATGGTAATTGGATTCAAGCAGCAGCCTTGCTATTCTATACGATCAGCAACATCTAATATGACTCAATAAATTAAGCTAACATTAGAAATGAGGGATTGCGTAGAGCTAAGGTATGAGGCGCCGCATTGATACAGGCGAATTTGGCACCAACTTGTGGTGTGAAGCCATTGGCGTTGAAACGAATATCGATTGATAGACAGTTTAGCCGACGCCACAAAAGTGTTGACTGGTCAACGAATATTAGTAGTACTAGTGAAATATATTGATACTCGCTTTGAGTAGTTTGCCATGCGGGTCTTCAGTACTATTTGACTCAAACTTGAGTAACCTTTATTTAAGCAATACATAAAAGTGTGTCAACACAGCAATAGCGACAAATCAAGAACTGATACAATAGACTTGAGACTGTGTTCAAGTAATGAAGTAAAATTTGTTAATCAAACACAAAGGGTAAGAAGAATGACCTACCAAGACTAACAGCAGAAGTACGTCATGGATTTATATTGGGACTATCATGAACAATTGTATGGAACCTGTAATATAACGCAAAACGACAACCAGTTTAATAGCATCAGTCGTCGAGTGAGGTTGTGCTTGGGGTTATGAGTGAAGAGCATTGAGGAGGTGCTTACTGTAACTGGTTATATAGAGAGGAGGCGGAGACTAGAGATGTTGAAATAATGTCCCTTTCTGATGTCGATACTAGAAGCTAATTCTTTGCAACAGAGGAGATAATGAGGGTAGTTAGCTGCAAGATACGATAATATTAAGATGATTGGATAGAGAAGATTCGTTTCTTCCTTAGCATTCTCTCTATATCTTTATCCTAATTGTAATTTTATGTTAACAGACGTCAAAGAACATTATGGTTTTCAGAAGCTATGCGCCTTCTAGTTTTAATTGTGATATCATGGAATTAACGCGTAAGATATGGTACATTGAACCACAAACATTTCATCACAGTAAGATCGAAGAGGCAACCATTCTTTTGACAATAACTTTTTTATGGATAAGATGGAACAGTAAGAAGACGACGAATACAGCTCAAAATTCGCAACAATTCCAAAACGGAGTAGTGTTCTGAGTCTTAGAAGACTGAAACCATTTCAGTTACTATACGGTTTACAAATCAGATTTTATATAAGAGGAGTCGTAGTTGAATGACGGACGTATCACTGAACAGCATGTTTTAGGTTCGTTTTTCGGTATTTTGATCTGTGAAGTGTACTGAATAAGTATCACCTCATTTAGAAATGAACGAACTGAACTCTGAGTGTTGTTCCACTGTTTTTTTCGATATGATAAGAATTTTCACCTCTATTGTGGAACTATATATGAATAGTTAATGTTCAACGATATTTACTACCATGATTCTAGTTCTCAAACCATAGGAAGAGCAAAATTCGCTTAAACATCAACGATTGTAGGACAAATCTGTTATGAACACTTTCATGTTGTGTTGACCTATTATAAAAACGAGTAAATGCTGTAATTTTAAACTTAGGTTATAATAAAGAGTATATTGCTTTTAATGTATGCAAGAATCATAACTGAATAATGAAATGGAAGATTGTTCACTCAAAATCATTTGCTTATGAGTTCTTTCTTTCGAAAGAGAGCATATGACTTGCCGACAAGTCAACTCACCTCGCAGTGTTAGTGGTCAGGACTGTTCCATGTGCGAAACGGTTTGAGGTTATGTTTTTCGTTGCATTTTTCTTATTTTCCCCAGCTACCTCACATATAAAGGTGAGCATCTGTGCATTTATTATATGTAAGCTTTTTTTATATTGTAAAAATATTATTAACATATCTTATTGATCAGTATTACGAAATCAATGCGTATTCACCTAGTTGAATGGCGAAACGAAAAGCCGAGTTGAATAGTTTAGAAATGAGTTCATGTTGTTACTACTTGGTAAGTGCTCCAATATCATTGTGGTCGCTCTTAGTTTCAAGTAAAAAAATTAGCCTCTTTCGACAAAATGCTATAAGTAAGAAGCTTGATTGCTGTTTTGTTCGAAGTACTTTGTAAAATAAATTGTATTTCAGAATGGCACTGGAGTATTTACGATGACATTTTCATCTGTGGAAGTTGTCTATATTAGCTTCTGCTATAATGAATGGCCCTCACTTGCCAGTAAATTCCTTCATTCTTCATGTCTCTTTCATCCACAGCCATATAATTTCACAATACATCCTGGATATCCATATAAAATTGGCCGGCCATTGCGAAATATTCTATCGGTTTGAAGTGTCAGTGTTGTCGTCATTTCGTCACTCATTATTCATAACATTTTTAGGATCACATTACTGTATCGGTTAATGTAACGGATAGTGGAGGTAGCTGATATCTATTTATCCTTCACATTATCCTTCAGTTTATAAAAATACATGATTGCTGGTCAGGTAATCACGCCAATATCCATGAGCGTTTCATTGTTGATGGTTCACTTCCAACACGATCAGTAACTCTCGCAACTGAACGGCTAACTATTGATTTCTCTATTGTTTGCGAAAAGTAAGGTCTGTCCTTCTATATACTGAACACCAATCCTCAACTTACAGTAACTACTTCGGACGCCGATGCGCTCGATTCTGCAAGTTATCTCCTACAAATCACCGCCACGTAGCTTGTTCATTAAATGGCGAGAAAATATGTCTACCAGGATGGACTGGGGAAGACTGTGATTTACGTGAGTACCCGTAGTCCTTCTAAAAGCCGTTAAAAAGGAAATACATTTTAATTTAAGACGTGAAAGAAGGATATCATATGTCTTCATATTCCACACGCGAGGAAAGATCGAATGTGTTCTCACTTATCGATTACTACAAGGAGAAGCAAATGTTCATAATCAGCGGTAGTTGGAAAAGGATACATATTTGTTATCAACATTTAAGTAATTAATGATCAAAGATAGTTGATAATTAATCATCCGTCCTTTTCAAAAATATTGAGACCTCATTAGTTTATGATGAGGTAGACCTATATCCACACTGCCTCGAATCGTAGTGTGAACTGCCACCGTAAGAGAGATGCTGCTTCTAAATTAAAGGATTATATACAGTGTTGAACAGCACGAAGCTCGACATTGTGGCGTACGATAGAGTCGAAGTACTCTTGTTTTATTAAGTGTTAAAGTTTTTGCTATTGAATGTTTGAGTAGAAGACCAATAGAAAGCTAAGGATAGATAGGTGTCAGATGACATACTGTTACTACCATAATAAACTTTGGCGTTCCCTTGTTGCGGGATGCGCCTATGCATTCGTGTTCAACGTGATATCGTGGAGGTGGTTGAATGCGAGCCCGGTCTTGAGTTGACCATGCTTCGCAAAGTCAGTGCTAGTCATTTTATCCAGATTTCTCTGGTGCTAATTTAACGACCCCGATAGGGACAGCGGGCTTGGTTGGCCTGGGGTGCGGCCGTTAACTATTTTGGGCCAGCGCGTCGCAGTGGTATCTCCACAACTGCGGCATTGAGCCCCGTTACTACCATACAAAATAATAATATAAGAAATGAGGCTAAATCGAATCATACACAGGATATAAGAATTGTGATGCGATCCAAGTCTTAATGATTCAAGCAGATTATCAGGCTTTTGCCTTTTCTTTTGCAATCCTTTTCGTATAAAACATTGTTTACATAATCTCTCATAGTATTTTTATTTATTTCCTATTAACTACGGTAGATTATAATGGTGTTTTTCACATCCTGATCATGCTGAGTCAATCGCAAAACTTTGAACCTCAGTCGAGAGGTTGTCCAAGTTTTGCGATTAACTCAGCACCATGAAGAATTATTTTTAGATAACTTATTTCATTGTTTGGTAATTTTTGTTACTATGTTCATATATGTCCCAGCCTGAGGGTTCTCTTTAAAAGTATATCTTTCATTTTCGTTTAGAGAAAAACTTTAACAACTTTAAACTGAAATAATAGCGGCAGATCTTAGTGTTTCGGAAGGGTTAACATCAATACAAAATATCATTGTAAAGTATTTACAACGAAATCTACAAAATAGTGTCCACAGTGTCTTTATGAAATACTTCCGGATTACCATCTACATTTTCGATCTGAGAGATCGTAATGCTTCGATTTTCTAACTCATTTCCAACGATCTTCGATGTTTTTATACAAACTACATGTTTTTCAGTTGTAACGTTGTGCGTAGTGTTTGTGGGATACGTAACCTGTGTGCTTAATGCTCAACAATTCACAGATTTACATACTGCTCGTAATCTTGTACTTTATTAAACAAATTACTTTTCCCGAATATTTCAATGATTTCTGTATTTGTATTTGTATTAGCTTTGTAGTTCCTGTTGTTTTATATGCGTTTATAAGAGGTTTTTTTCCCAGTGGGTAAAAGGTATTTGTAATTACGTGTTTATCTGCTTACAGGTAACTAGTAAACAATTAGAATTGAATGTTCAGTTTTTTTTCTAACATAATAATTTTTCTTTGTTTATATTATTACATTTTGTTTTCTGATGGTTTTTTTTTCTTTGGAAGCCGTTTATATTTACATTCGTTCATACTAAAACGTTTGAATGGTCATCTGACTTCTTCATCCTGATCTTCCAATGTTTATTCATCAATGAATTCTGTTGTACTTCGAAACATCGAAGATCAATTCGTACGTTTTTGACATGCTTTTGGATTTGTAACGTTTTCATAGATGTTTTTCAGTGGTATTGTAGAGTAAAAAGTATTGATTAAGAACCACTTGTTAAGAATTTACAAATCAAGTACTTGCTTCGTATACTGTATTGTCATATACTGATTAACAAAGTGTTCTAATCGCTCTTCTTTTCACCGCTAATTATGAAGTATTTCATTGTTTTCAGTAATTGAGCGCTAGATTTTTGGATGTTAATATCATTATGATCAAAGCTGCATATTTCTGTTTGCATTCCTCAAATTTCCATAATTTTCTAATTTCTGTGATGTGATATATGATGGAGCATATCCATAGGCACTTTTCCTGCTGCTTTATGACGCAGCTTGCGACTATATTCTAAAATTTCAGGTACCCTGAAGAGCAACGCACACGCACATCAAATGATTTGGTACAGTTAACACCTTACATCGTGTGATAGTATATGACATGGGAAAAAAGTAAACAATCCATGTGCTTCTCATTAAGATATTCGTACTGAGGCGTCCTTTATTCTTGTTCTCAAATACCTATTTCCCAAACGTTACTCCATTTAGTTTTTTCCACGTTCGATATATTAAGTGTCGAAGAAATTATTTATCGGTTATATCAGCTGTTTTAAGCCTCTAGCTCCTCTCTTAGTTTACCTAATCCTTATTTTCCAGAGTTTACCTAATCCTTATTTTTCAGTTAATGTTTGTGTATATTTTTAAAGTGAGTTTAATAGCAGCAGTTTTGTCTGGGATCTGTTTTATTAGTACAACGTGCAACCAATACAGTCCTTGTCATCCCTATGCTTGTGAATTTGGTGAATGTATTTCAAAGGTTTGGATGTTAGACATTCTCTATTCTCTACATCTGTACATAGTATTGGACCTACGTGACTTAAATATCCTAGCGTTTTTTAAAAAGATTTATTGTTTTCAGGAAGACTCATTTTTGTGCATATGTGGAGAAAACCATGTTGGCCCAACATGCAATGTTCGACGATCACCGTTGATTAATTGCAATATCAATGGTCCTTACTCTTGTTTTAATGGAGGTATCTGCAACACTACGGCAAATAGCTACACATGTATTTGCCCTCCAAATTTTGCTGGTCAGTTTATTTTATTAATCATTGCCGTATAATCATTATTCATAGAATTTTGTCTCCATCATAGGCTTTTTTTGCGAAGAGCATATTGAAGAATGTTCCACATCACCGTGTGGAAACGGTGGCACCTGTATTAACCGAATTGGCAGCTATTATTGCATATGCCCTCATGGATTCAAAGGCGTAACTTGTACGGAAAGTATTGAGATGTGTAGTGCTGTGTCAGTTACATGGTTATTTTACATTATCTGAGAAATTTGCACCAATTACCTTGTGGTTTACTTGAAATGTTGAATATGTTTTTCACTATCTCCTTTTAGAACTTGTCTTAATGGTGGTATCTGCATTGACGGCACCGATGGTTACGTTTGTGAATGTCCTGGTGGTTATTTTGGAACACGCTGTCAATACACAGAGCATGGTGTCAGTAGAAGACCGAACAATAAGTTGGAAACTGTTTTTTAATATTTAATATTTCTACCCCTTTCCTCCTGATTGACATTTATAAAACATTTTTGTACATGTAACATACAGTAGAATACTTTAATAACTTTATTGGATGAATTATGAGTACTGATTAACGTTATGGGATATTATAATACTTCGTAATTTAGCTAAATATTATCAATAATTAGTAACGTGGTACACATGCGTTATTGTGATATTGTTATTTTTAAATGGCGAGTTCTTATTTTTATTTCAGAACTGCCAACAGATTAACTGAAGATTGTGATGAGTGCTCATATGGATCTAGCGGTAATAACGACTTCGATGTCGACAATTTTGTGTTTTCGACAAGAAAGCCTTTCACCTCCTGCCCAAATTCTACCTATTGCTCAAAAGTTTTTAAGAATTCGATTTGTAATAAGGTATGTGTTTGTGATGTCCTCCACATACATATCTGTTGATTCTGCTTCATTTCTATTTACATTATTATGTATAGGAGTGTAACGTCGAAACATGTCTGTTCGATGGGTTTGATTGTATCTCGAAAATATCTAAATGTCCGAGTCACATTTCTACACATTGTAATGAAGGTAGAGGAAACAGTATTTGTGATGAGCCATGCAACCACATGGCCTGCAATTATGGTGTTGACTGTAAACCTTCATTTTCCAATATTGTAAGTTTGAATGTCAGATTTGACTAAACTTTGTGATCCTACCAATTCTGCTTTATCTTAGTATTTAAAACATGCATCTTATAGCTGCGTGGTGAAATTTTTTTGGTTGTGCTGACGAGACCTGTGCATTTCATATCCAGCATTCCTAGTTTTTTAAACTTACTAAGTCAACTGCTTCGAGCTGACGTGCGAATAAAAAGTGATGAAGTCGGTTTCCTGGTTTTTTCTTGGGAACATGGGAACGTTGGAGAAAGGATTAGGATTCTGAATAAGGTATCGATGAAGATGTTGACATCTTTTATATATTACAAGCTTGTTATTTTTTATAAAGAGGTACAAGCCATGTGGTTTTTGTTCTTCGATCTTTTGGTTTACAGAGTTCACCTCGATATCCGATAAATCCCTATAATTCGACAGATCGACAGGGAGTTTTAGCGAGTATTGAAGTTGATGTATCGAGATGTGTCAATGAATGCTTCAGTGATATAGAAGTTGTGGCTAATTTTATTGAAGCTGCTAAGGAGGTGAGAATGAACATCCGTGAAAGTATGTAGATATGTCTTTGATTTTGTGTATGTGTTAGGAACCGACTCTACAAGGAAGTAATAGAATTTTCAGCAATTTATTGAAATGGATATGCCCATATACTCAGCTGTCGCTAAAATACGCGAAAAAAAGAAGTTTTGGACTCTATCACTAATTGTAGTAGTGACGTGCTCATCCGTCATTATTGTTTTCATGGTATTACTTACAGTTTATGAGAGATCAAACAGGAAAAGAAAAATAATTGAGAATGCACCTGTTTGGGTTCCACCAACAGAATTTGAAAGTATGTAACGTAGGGGTTGTTTTATGTTTATTATTTTCCACTGATTCTGGTTGAAAAACTTTAGGTGAAAAGCGTCAAAAACAAAGTAAGGAAGAAAACGAACAATATATATCACTTTGTGACAGTAGAAAGCTCCAAGACAATGATTCATCTCGATTACGTTCATTTTCACAATCAGTGGCACGAAAAATCCCAAGGTTAGAAGTGTGAAAGTATTTTATTGTATATTTGTAATAATACATGGATTTTATTATGTATCACATCCTCTCTTTTTCAAGAATATTTGTCCTGCCAAAGTCTACCATGTCGCAGCCTACGCCTTCTCGGCTTTATATAGAATCGGCATCGGCTCATCCTATCTCCTTCCCATTCACAGCTAAGGAAGCGAATCAGCGAGGTCCTTATGGTCGTACCCCTTTAATGATGTTGGCAAAAAATACTGTCAAGACGGAGGAACAATTGATTAACGACGTTACCAAACTATGTGATATTGGTGCCGACATAAATTTGCTTGACGATTGTGAGTGGTATGAGGATTTTTAAAACATGCATTGCTATATTTGACGATGGAATCTTGTTTTGACTATTGGATTAGACTGAACTGATATGATGACGTTTATACTGCTTTATGTTTAGATGATGACACGGCATTACACATGACAGTGTCTTCCGGTCGTATAGCTCTGGTACGTAAGCTTCTACATTTTGGAGCGTCTCCTGTTATTCGAGATGGTACAAATTCCACTTGTTTGCATCTTGCGGCCCGTGCATGTGCTTCTGATATGATAGCTGCTCTGTTGGAGATAGATGAAATGAGAAATGAGGTATGTAGTTGCACATAGTTAAGTTTCTTAAGGATTATTCAAGAATTTTGTGGACATCTTTCTCGGACATTCTTTAAGGTGAACGCAGTAGACAATAGTAATAGGACAGCCTTGATGCTTGTTGCGATGCACGATCGTGTTGATACGAAAGCCGCAAAAATGCTCATTGAAGCAGGTGCAAAAGTGGATTACGACGGCGACAATGTAATAGGACCATAAAATTTAAATGGATTTAAGTTTGTGGAGAAGCTTGCTTTTACATGCACATGGTACTTTTTTAAATTTCAGACTCTCACATCGTGGAGAGGAAGAACAGCATTGCATTTTGCTGCCAAGTATGATAATGCTCAGATGGTTGCTTTTCTTTTACAGATGATGGCTAACGAAAACTGTCAAGATTATGAGGTCTCTCGTATGTCTTTATTTTTGGTGCATAGAAGTTTGTATGGATGTTTTATTTACAGTATTGCACACCACTCCATCTGGCTGCTGCCGAGGGCCATATTGGCCCTGTAAAAGAGCTGCTCAAAGGTGGCGCCAATGTATTGCTAAGGAACGATCGGGTTAGACATCATTAAAATTTATCTTCTGGTTACTATTTCGAATGCTTTTTCAAAAATTATTCAGTATCAAACGCCGTATGATATCGCTCTTCTCAATAATTGCCACAGTGTTGCTGCTTTGCTTGCTTCAAGTGACAATCTTCGTGTCCAGCTTTATTCCAATCACGGTGAAATGTTAGCAAGCTCTTCTCCACCGTGTTTCAAGGTTGATAATAAAAACCTTCAATTTAGACTTTACGTTTTTACGTGGACAAAAGATTACTTCGATTCCGTTATTGCAGCATGTTAAAATATTGTCGTCGAATATCAAACCACCGCGTGCGCACGTTACATATGAATCTAAAGGCTGCACACAGTCAACTACAGCAGCTGATGAATCTGCTTCTGTTTTCTCTCCATATAATTATATAATAACACCATACTCTGCGGCAGTTTGTGGGACGACGACTCCATCTGAGTTATCGAGCGTAAAGTCAGCACAAATGGTCTCATCTGGTTGTACAACACACTCTGTGCACTATATAACTCCTTATGTTCAACGTTTCGACGATTCAAGAATTGATCCTGGCAGCATCCTTTCCTCCCCACATTATGAGGAAGTGGAGAAATGTTGTATGAAATCCGAAAAACAAGTGAGTTTTCGAACATCAAATCATAAGGGTATATAAGAATCTTTTTGAATAGTACAAAATTGTTGTAGTTCCAGAAATAATCCACCATCTTAAGTTTTAATGAAAAGATTCAGATGGGAAAATCTTCCGGTTTTTTCGACTCTGGATTCGGCATTTCATCAGATATTAGCAGCAAGCGTGATTCTATTGCTCCATGCCATACCTTCGATAGATTCTTGATACCGAAAGATTGTGTCGATGCCTGTTCTAAACCATTCGTTTCCTCGCAAGAGTTTATTGTCTAGTTAATTATATAGGCTTGTTTAATTCATTTTCTAGCCAACATTTATTTTTATGAAATCATGTGATTACTGAAGGAATGGCTTCATAATTTGTCATACATGCTATTTTTGTGATATAATTTCGTCGTTAATGGAGTTTTTGTTGTAGTATTTTGATACTTGTGAGGTCTATTTCTTATTTTAGATGTATGATTTGACATGTTTCTACCATTGTGTCCATACTTGAATAAAATACGTTCCTCAAACTATCTCGTATGAAATGAGTTTTATCGACTCAATGAAACTGTCCTTTTGAAAATATAGTGTCGAAATATAAGGTAGTGGCAAAATTGTGCTCTTCCAATCTCATTCGTTATAAGAAAATTTTGATCCATTGCTGAGTTAATCAAGGAGTGCATTTTTAAGCCAGAGTTCATTGACGAGAATACGTGTGTTAGTAGACGCGTTCTGAATCGTCAAACAACTGATGTATTATTGTTATCATTGGATTTCCTTAACTATGTGTATCCCGAGTTAATCTCATCCAAGGTAATTGGAAAGGAAGATCTTTCTCAGTTCATAAAGAATGTAAATGTAAAAGTGATTACTTATTTGTAATACTCTATTCTCTTCTGATAGTCGGGCAGTAATCGCTATGTACGCTTAAGAAGGACTACTACTTCGACAACTATGAATGTACGTCTCACAACAAGAATGAAAGCTAGAGGCAACCTACGTAATGCATTAGATTTGTGTCTTTATTCCAAAAATCCTAAAAAGTTACTAGACAGTTTTTGTAATAATGTATATTAGTCAGAAGATGACCTCTCACCATTTCTTCCCATGTGTTGGATGTTAGTAATGCAGTACCCAGAAGTATATGGGTATATGCACATAAAATTGGTACAATATATCGCGG
>KN716580.1:20168-36531 GCA_000816705.1 Dictyocaulus viviparus
AAATATCAAAGAAAATAATAATTTTTATTATCATTATATACAAAATAAAACAATTAGAAAGAAATGAGAACGATAAAACAACAGTGATGAAGAGAAAAAATCATAACATTTCCTAAGAGATAAATAGTGACTTTGGTCAAATCGAGTCAAAGTTGAAATTTCAAAGTCGCGCTATGAGTGTAGGAAATTAAAAGTTCAGATGTTTTTTATTTCTTATTTATGATTTTTTCGTAAACAAACACGACTTTGTAATTCCCATATGACTTGGTATAGTCCGTTATTACGGTGCTCTTTTATAAGGCAAAGAATATTCAAATGTAAGGCCACTCACTAATAAGCTTAACTGATCACTTTGCAAAAATATCATTTGGCCTATTCAAACACAGTAATGCTATAAATAGGATTAAAAAAAAACAGAGAAAGGAAAATAAACTATTATCGTTATTCAGTCATGCATAACACAAAGTTTACTAAGAAAAGAAGAATCAATACGCATCAATACAACGTAATTGCGATGCCACCGGATTTGTATTGTGAAATGGGAAATGTGAAGTATTTTTTAAAACGAGATCAAAACATTTTAATAATATGATGATTTTTTGTCTGAAACAACAACACTACACCACACATGCATTCTCATCGGTGAATTTCTTCTCCCCCATCGTTACGGTAGTTGATCGAAAATCGATTTCGGCGTAGTGATGTTCCGGTTCGGTGGTGATCACGTCCATACACGGTGGTAATGTACAGTAACGTCCACGTGGTTGTGTTACGTACCGTGTCTCACAGTCAGCATCGCACGTCTCCATGACGTCATTCTTACTGTATTTTTTTGATGGTATAACGAAAATCTAAAGAAACACGTTGAACATCCGTGGGATACATTCATTCAAAAATTCAGATTGGTGGTAATCAATGACTTTAATTTATCTGTGAGTTCGTAAATAGTCACTCGAAATGAAAAAATTCCATAAAAATAATAGTTTGAAACAGTATTCTTTGAGGATTCTAGCCATATTCATTTGTTAATGTCATATCATCATGACGGTCAGAATTTGGACTCATAAGAATTGAAGTATTTACGAAATTTTCCCTCATTTCGCTCAGCAGATGCAAAGATTCGTCGCTATGCACACTATGGTGAGAAGCATCTGCATTCTAGTTGATAGTTCATAGGTTGAAAGAATGACTTGTAGCCTAATTCTAAGTTTTCAGTGAATTCGAAAGCTATCTGGTGCTTCTGTGCAGCACACTTGGTGTCACATGAAGATCACGTATGAAGAAGGAACAATAATTTCATTGTCTACCGCATTCCCCTATTCATTCTGTTACGATTGCTCGTTGACAAAGATTGAATATTACCACACATCGTCAAAACGATATTCGTTTAACGGAATCCGGCGGATGATACAGCCAAGTTGTCGGCACATCAAAGCCTATGGACCACCCGTTGCGCGGTGTGCCGGTTAATGAGACAAATGATATATGCGTTACATGTCAGAATTGACATCAAAAATCTAGTATATTCTATCCGGTGGCCATGATTTTATCGTGTTAAAATGTTATCATGAAACAACAACAACAAGCAAACCTTATACGATTCATCTAGATACGATCGATGATCATCTACTTGATTTGTAAGATTTGCACAGATTTGTCGACGTTCATTCAATGTGTTCTGAGTGATCGGATCACGAAGAAGACGTTTCATTCTTTTATACTTCATTAAGAACATCACCATACATAAAGCAAGCATCATTACCGAGAAGAAAGCTGAAATTCGTTCAGTTATGAAAATTACTGCTGAAAAGCACTTCTAAAACAATTTCGAATCACAAATTTTGTTTTATAGAAGAAGGAAAAGTGCTCTGTTTTTTTTTTGTTTTAGTGATGAATACACTAATGTTAAGTCTAATGCTTTTCCACGAAATGCCTAATTTATCTCTTATATTCACATTTTCGATGCGTCAACCTCTGAGGTATGAGTACTCCTTAAATTGAGGTAACGTTATTGGTACTACGAAAAAATTAAATTTAATAGCTTTTTTCTATCTATTTAACTTTATTCAGGGTATTGATTACTGTTAACTCACCAATAAACATGAGAATCCTCGACGGCATGGTATGCTCACTTCCTCCACTCAAGTCAATATTCGCAATCAATGAGACATTGGATCGTTGCCAAAGGCAGTTTTTGTCAATAATCGAACAGTCGTTGCCGGAAAAACATAACGGACAGACACACCTTGACTCATTGAGGCAAGAACCGCCATTTCTGAATGACATAATTATAAAACCACGTCACAAAGTCCTCCATAAAAGCTGGTCACAAAATAAAACGAATCCATTTTTGCTTGAATTCAGCAGAGTGAAAACAAAGTGAAATGTGAGGAAAAATTTCTTAGAAAAAGCAAGCAATGAGCAGTGGAGAGGATTTTTCGAAGAGTTTCTTTCTGAGTTCTTTTTCTAACCTACTACCGTTGTGCTTAAGATGAAAAAAACGCAAACTCAATTCTACTCACTTGCAGATGTTCTTTATGCAATGAAACTGCACTATTTCGCGTTCACAGTAACGTCCCTCAAATCCTTTGACACACTGGCATCTACCCAATTTTGAATCGGCATTCGTACATACTCCCCCTAAAGCATAACATAAATCAAAAATCAACTACATTACTACTTATTTTCATAAGCGTGGGAAAGTATTTTTTTGTGAAGCATATTGTTCGAAATGGAAATGAGAATTGTTCATAACAAGTATAGGAAGTATAGAAAAAGAACAGACAAGAAATTATGCATTGAACAATTATGAATATTAATGAAGGAGGCAAAATTTACTCTGTTCTTAAAACCAAAGGTTGAAGCGTAATTACTTAAACCTATCACTTTTACATATGAAATACACTAAAAACGACTGAAAGGCTTACATATTCTGTCACTGATTCTTATTCAATAAGTATTCTAGTTATAAGAAACTTTCTATTAGAAGCAGTGTGGTATCATTTTTGAGGATATGCGGACAGTAATGCCATCTGATCCCCATCCACCTATAAGAATAAGACATTAAGTCAAAACTATCATCAAGCGGCGCTACCCAGTATAGCACATTCGGCTCAAGGATAATGTGCCTCGTGTCACTATGTTTCTTCTGTACTCTTCACTCGTCCGCCCAATCTCCCTTGGATTTAATGGAGACAGTGATTAGCATTACAATACATGCCACTACACTGCATACATTTTCGACAGATGGTTTACTCACATAAGCATACGGTAACGAAAAAGTTGATTGCGGTGGAGTGGATTTTTGCCGTTCACGAACTTCAACGATTAGAATTAATGCCGAAAAGGGAGAAGTGATTCCATAAAGTGAGATTATGAACTAAACGTAAACATACAATCCTTCTTATAGCAAGATGGGATTAAGCCTATAGTGAATTCAATGTTGATATTTTATCACCTAAACGTTAACAAAGAGGCAAAGGCTTCCGAAGTCAATCAATAAAAATGAGTTACCAAGCTGTTAACTGTTATAATAAGTTACTATAAATGTTAATTTGTTCGTATGTTCCATTCGAGAAGGACAACAGAGTCTTCAAAATGAGCAGTTATTAAAATATCGTACCATTTCGGCAAATTCCTGGATGTTGACAAATGCTTGGCACTTCGATCTCACATGTTTCTCCCACAAATGCCTCCGGGCATCTGCATGTAAAATCTGACGTGAGGCCTCCATTCGTGCATACGCCACCATTCTGACAAGGCTGATGACGACTACAATATTCAAGATCTGAAAGAATGTGAGAGGTGATCTGAGGGAAATTTACTAGGGAAATGTTAACTCGATAGATTTATATATATACACTAATTCGAAATCTTTGAGTGCGAATATGATGATAAAACGCTTAAGCACTTTCCTTTGCAGAATGCTTAATATCAAAGTAAAACATCAGTTAGCTCCTACTCCACAAGTATTACAACCTCACATTAGTGTTACGTTGTTGAGGTACTAATAATTTCATTGCTGCTTTAAGGTTTATGGTTACTCAATAAACTGAAAAACTGCCAAGCTTAACGTAACAAAAGCCTAATGAGGACGTTTTGTTGACAAGTGTTTATCACTGTCTGTGTAGGTCAAACTGTTTTATTCTTTGAAAAAACGCCTAGTGCCTATAGTATGTCGTGGAGGTACGTGACTCTAAGTACTTCATGAGGTTCTGTCATGATGGCTACTACCTCTTCTAAAACGTTATTTGCATATAACTATGATTTGTCAATGTTTGTATTAGTAACTAAATCGAACTCGCCTCGTTCACAATAAAATCCACCCCATCCCATTTCACATTCGCAAGTGAATGGCTTGTTATCTCGACAAGTACCATGTCGACATTTTTCACTACGACGGCACTAAATTTAGAATAAAATCAATGATAAAAAATATACTAGCCATATTAAAATTTCGAACAAGTTTGAGGAAGAAAATAAGATGATTGAGGATTAAATGTAATTAGTCTTGTTAATATCCTCCGAGTCCTCGAGCGATCAATGAGTCGTTTGACCGAATCCAGAAGATTACCCAAAAGTCATGGTAAACAGCTTCAGAGTAAGTGGTAGTTTATTAAATAAGTTAATCGCTTATAGATCAAACTTACCACTTTGTTTTTTCTTTCTAAAAGCGACCAACTGAGTACTGTAATGATGTGAGGAGGAAAAATATAAAGGACTCACGTCACTACAAGTTGGTCCGAAAAATCCCGGATCACATTCACATCTGTCTGGTTCAACGCACCGCCCATGATGACAACCATTAGTGCAAATCGCTGAAAGATCTCAAAATTAGTCTTATATTCCTATTATTTTTTTTGGAACTGTCCAAATTTTTCGAGTTACTTTTGTTGTATTTATTATATTATTTGATCTTGAGGCTCGGCTTTTTCAATTAGTCAGTCTCAGTCTGGTGACTTAAAATTGAAAATTAAAGTATTTTCGCCAGAAAATAAAATTCTTTCTATTTATTTTGATTAATTTTTGATCTACTGAGAAGAGTCGCAACTCAAAGCAGTAGATCACCATCAATATTAACAACAACTAATTAAATCGATAAAATGGTTTTTTTAAAAATAATCAAAAAACAAACGTGCAATTAGAATATTTGCAACTAAAACTATGTAAAGAGTAAAATATTGATGAATTATGTAGATATAAAACCAATATAAGGTTGGTGCAAAAATAATAGCGGTTTCTTGTGGTTCGTGACATATAACTATCCGCAAATATTTTTGCACCAAACAAAGCTGCATATGCAATTAATGCATACAAACCACTAATTGAATTAGAAATGGACTTGCTTAAGTTTTCGCTAAATCAAAAATAATATATAAATAGGTGCAGCATTGCTTTGTATTTGAAACAACTTAATTATCCTCTGGTTTTTTCTCGAGTGAAAATTGAGTGAAAATTTCTTATGCAATTATTCTTTAAATATATGAGGACTAATTATTGATTTTTTACTAACAGCTTAAAGTTTTTAAGCAATTTATAAGACCAGTGACCAAACGGAATTCATAAACAAAATATCATTTGATTAAAACCTATATAAATTAATAATTACACTTTTTTTCCGATATGAATCAATAATATGAGTAAGATTGAGGTATAGCAGGACATATCCTCAATACATTGAAATTTTTTGATATTTCAGTACTTATTTTTATCGGAATTCGTTGTTTTAAGTCCTCATCATTGGATGTTTAGCAAAGTACAAGCCTTTTCCATAACCCTTCAGAATTAAGCAGTTGGCGGTAAACGGTGCGTACCCGACCAGCTGCTGAAAACGAACGGAATGAATGGAAAAAGAACAACGAAAAACAATGAATAGAGAGGAATTGAAGTAACGAAGATGAGGACAATGGCATAGACTGAGGACTCGAAATTCACTTTATAAAACATTACCTCAAACTTTTCATTAGTGTTACGATTAACTCGTTCAAGTATTACTGAAGTAGTAAGTCACAAGTGTAATCCTATTTTCTCTCTAATAAGTAACCCATTAGACATAATAAGTGAAGCATTGAATGGTTACATATAGAATTTCATGGTAGTGCAATCAATAGCTTACAAGAGCGGAAGTCTGTAGATGTGAGTTCGAAACTCGTCTGAGGTCATATCATTCTATTTCAACAAAGCATATACGGTAAACGTGGAGAATCAGTGACAGAAAGATGAAAAAAAAAGAGTGACAACTAAATAAATAGGAAGCTGAGGTGAGAATAGATTACATAGAATTATGGCCGGGTATAAACAAACAATAAAGTCAATAATTGAACTCCTGAATATATAAAAAAATATTATAGTTATCGGTTATGAAATTTAGTGTATAAACAAATTAAGTGATTTATATAAATTAGCTGATAATCGAAAATGTATTGAGTGACAACAAAAAATCAATAAGTAAATGCTTAAATCAGATTGAAATTACTTGGAAATTACCCAAGTCAATCAAAATAGAACGCCTCATTTATGAACTCACTTAAGATTGAGGTTAATGTGTAACTATGCAGATACGGATAAAAGTGAAAACAAAAAAAACATAAACAAAGAAATGTTTAATAGGACGGAACAAACTAATATTTGAAATAAACTTTGTGTTATTAAAGTAATACTGCTTTTCTTTCCATAAGCTTACCATATGACTGTTTATTTATTTATTTGTTTATTATTTATTATTCAATATGACAACAATTTGTCCTCACATACTCTAATTTGTCGGTTTGTGGTTATATTGTGGTTTCTTTAAGCACCACAAAGTGTTTATTTAGACAATTTTTTCTCTTTTATAGTATATTTACTAATATAAGCTCTATAAAGTAAACAATTATGGTAATGTTGCTAGAAAAAACAGAACAGAACAGAGAGGGTAATTTCAAATATGCGTCACTGAACACGAACAATATGATCAACACCGCCGACGTGACGACTACGTGATGCGATGGTCCGTTCGGGTCGTTTGTCTCATGGCAACGTACCGTCCGTTATTTACAATAACTCATAAAATTAATGTAAGTAATAAAACAATACGGAAGTGAGGAGAAATTCTATGGTGGCATATTTATGATCGACACGTGTATTGAGGTCAATAACGATCATTTTAAGATCAGTAAAATATTAAGCCCTAACGAATAACTAAACGAAAATTTGCATAATTGCAAAACTCGTAACGGTTATAGCACATATATCCTCTTTTCAAAATTGTGTGAGTTACATGAAATGTAAGCTTTTCATTCAAAGCATGAAGAACAATCACGATAGAGTAGAGTACGAGGAATTTGACTGACAAAGGTTTTTTAGATCGAAATGAAAGAAAAAAACTCCTTCGAATTTCATAGGACCTCTAGTTTCTCAGAGGTAGACTTAAAGGGAATGAACGACAAAACGGTTCCCTCATGTAAGCAAGCTTTTAGCTCGTAAGGTACTCAAAGAACTAAAATGTTTTAAATGGGTAACATTCTGTTGTTCTTATTGTTGAGAATATAATTATAATACAAAACAGATTAATAACAAGAGATAACATGAATAGATCAAAAATAACTCACGTTGATCACATTGCTCTCCAGACCAACCAATAGCACAGATCCTCATTCCATTAATATCACAAGTATAACTAAATGACGGCTTACAATATCGTTGACATCCAGAACCATAGTATGATCTACAAACAATAATTCTAATAATTATGTAGACAGTTTGATAAATAAACAAATCGATCGATAACTGACGCATCACATGACGATCGAAAAGCGATATCGAGAAAATCGGAAGATCCTACAGCTGGGTTGAATTCTGTACCGATTATGAATGTTTCTTTTGACGTACTATTCGATAGAAGAACTGAATACGATAATTTTTATGCAGATTAGGTGAAATATTTATCGGTAGAAGCTTAAGCTCTAAGTTTATTTACCATTTATCCCATTTTATCATGTTTTACGATGCCTATCGAAAGTAGATCGCAGAACAAATATGGTGAAAAGCTTATCAGTAGAGTTTATTTTTCATAGAATAATTCAATTCGACCACAATATTGGTCCGACATTTCAGTTAATTGTTGAGGCAACAAATTAGTGCATGTTTTCTTTGCAGCTTTGAGGACTTTTGAGTTCTAAAGTTGCTATAGGCCATTAATGTAAGAGTGGTAAGCGTCATAGCTGAAGAACTTATCAGAATCATAACGCTAATATAGTAATTTCATTGGCTGATTCCTCTCATTAGCCTCTCAATCATTGAATAAACTCGTAGGCAAAGGGAAAGAACAGCATTAACCTCAAGGAGGATTACGGAACAATGAGTGTTGTTTGAAAAGCGACAATACACAGTCAGAGAAAAAAAAACGCAAGGAAATCACAATAAATCTGTCATGTGAGGAATTGAGGTTGAAGACGACGACAAATGTCATATTGTCGAACAACTAATTATTGTAATTGATCACCTCGTTATAAGGCTTTCCTCGTTGGAGTTCTTGTTGTTTTCATTTGCAAGGTCACATCCTTCAGTAAATAATTTAGGGATGTTTTCAAGAATATTTCAAAGCTTAAATGACTTCCAAGCTAAAATTTTAGCTTAATCAAATAATGGTCACGAGTTACTATCAGTCTCATACGGTTGATTTTCAAGCTTATTCTTGTTCCATGCATGAGTGAAATTTTAGTAATACTCATTCTTTTTCTCCTCACTGATGAGGTAGCCGTTTCTTTTTATGGTTTGTGGGACCATTCGGCGTACGCCATTGTTTGCTTACATTGATAGTTAAGGTGTTCAAGTATTATTTTCATTGATAAGAAAACTATTGATTATCATAACAAAAAAGGTCACGCGAGTTCATAATATCCAGAAGAATCCAACAACAAAAATCCAAATGAAATAATTTGAATATTGAGGTCTAAGTTATACTAACTTTAGAGAATACTAAGGACTATGAAGAGAAACAGACATAGGAAAATTTATAGCACTAAGTTTTTTTTCTCATTTTTATTATTTTGCTGAAAAATAAAACATGTTACAAAATAAAATGCTCATATAAGTATAAAAATGGCTTTAAAGAAATGCGCAAATGCCGTATTAAAATTTATAGTCATAAAATTACAACGGATTGACTCAGAGGGATATTTATGAAATGTGAATGGAAATGAGAATGAATGCAGTCTTATGACTTGCAGCAACTAATTTCTATCAAGACAGTGTTCTCGCTATCCTCTCATATGGTTTGGTTACAAAAGCATCGTCATTGAAGAGGTAAAAGAGTTAGTGAGGCTGCAGGCGATATCGAGCTGTGGTTCGATCCAATGTTATGATAAGGCGTCGCATAACATCTTGCTGTTGATTTCTTCAAACATTTATCTCTTTTTTCGAGCTCCAATATATACAAGTGATTATATTATCAGCTTTATCCTCATATTCGTAGATATTTATGAGGGGACGCGTCTTCAAATGCTGCTAAGTCTACAGTAGTCTCAAGTAGAAATGTGAAAAAGTATTGATAACGTAGCTGTAAACATAGAAAACAGGTGGTTACGTATAGCATCAAAACATTTATAGCCATAAAATGCATATGGACGAGTTATCGCTAGATCTATGTTGACACCTCATCTTACGTATACTCTTTCAATAATGCCGATGGCAAGTTGCCAAACGAAAGACGCTACCGGCGATAAGCGAAACACGAATTTACGAACGCTTGCACATTAATAGATGGAATTACGGTAGCTAAAGAATCGAACCATATTGAGCAAGCTGATGGAAATCCTGAACTGCTGCTGATATACGCCTCGTGATGTTCTCGCGTTTGAGATTTTTGAAAAGGTAATAAAAAAATTTATGGCTGTTACTGAGAAAATTACGTTGTCATTAGGATCCCAGTGATTTGAGGAAGCTAGATAAAAAAAATAAGCTCAATGTGAGAATATTTTTGAGTCTAGAAAGTCATACACTATTGTCGGAACCTCAACCCTACGCATTTCTTCTTTATTCTTGTAAGCTCTTTATATCGACTGCCCTGATGGAACTGAATTCGGAGTTACTGTAATTTTGATTTATTGTATTTCCGAAAACTATCGAATCTTTCTCCGAGTTTTAAGGATATTTTGAGGATAAATGAGTGCTTAAGCTTTTCACTTCGTATGAAACTCATTTGAGTTCAAAAAAAGAAGAAAGAATACGTGGTAAAAGACAGAGTACATAATTTATAAGGTAGTAAGAATTTTTTCATACAAAATACAAAACAAAAAAAACGCTGTACCTCCAATGACATCATAGACCTCGGTGACGAGAATGAAGCGATCCTGAAACGATTTTTTGTTCCCATGAGAAAAAAAAAAGAATAACATCATTCTTTCCCACGAATCGTTTCCAAGAAAACAATACACATTCTGAGGGCTGGCAAACAGTTGCATGCAATGAATTCTATTAAGCTTATTGCCTAATAATGAAAAGCTAAGGCCAAATAATGATAGATTTTCTTTAATTAATACTTTAGAAAAACATATTATTTGTTTGTTATTTTACAATGAACGTGCTTGTCGTCGCTTAGCATGTATGCTAATGAAGCTCTAATCAACGCGTTGGATAGGTATCGATTATTGATATTATAAATCAAAGAAAAAATTGATTATAAGCCGACTGTGCTAAACAGGTCTACTTTCTATGATTAAAAAACTTTTTCCAAGCTTCTCTTTTTTTGATCAACGTACATAATTACTCCCATAAGTACTTAAATAGACAAAAAAGTACTGATTGGTAGGTCAAACGGTTTTATTCTTGGATATACAAATGAAAATTTTATTAGATATAATATCGCGTCTGATGAACCAGATGTCTCACCGGAAACGGGA
Organism: Dictyocaulus viviparus; assembly: GCA_000816705.1. Lineage (NCBI taxonomy): Eukaryota > Metazoa > Nematoda > Chromadorea > Rhabditida > Metastrongylidae > Dictyocaulus > Dictyocaulus viviparus. The sequence continues at coordinate 31,049 of KN716580.1, forward strand.
AATGAAACGGTGTACTGACGACTCGTTGTTGTTGTGAATATAATGATATACGTCGAGACTCCAGAAGACAACTATCCATCGGTTTAGCACGAGGCTTCTTCACACAAAGCTTCACATTACAAGATCTCGAAGAGATAAGACGGAATTCAATTGAACCGGAGCTGTTCACCTAAACATCTGATCAGCTGCTATTCAAACAACGATAGAACAACTCAGCTAACCTTAGCTGATGAGTTCGTGTAGATTAATAATCAAATTAGGGAAGTACTCATTTGTTAAAACTAGACTAATACAGCCCAAGATGAAGGAGAACTTTTTGAAGGATTTGATAGTTATAATTATGATAAATCACAAGCAAATTAGAAAAACAACGTACCACATGAATAACAGCAGTCAAAAATGCAATAATAAATCCAGAATATATGGAGGACATGTTTGAGTTTAGAGTGAGTACTGGTGCATGCGACGTTAACCCTAAACAAAAACGATCAATCAATTTAGATTGGAGGATCGAATTTTGGAGATCATAGCAACGAGTAGTACAAAATATCGTTCAGAAACGTTTGAAATACAATACATCCGGTGCTTGATCGTAATCAAAATGGTGAACAGCAACTGAACTGAGGCGTCTGCCACGCCCATGTCCATCCGCCACCTACCGCGCGCCAACGACCCGCCCTTACCACAACCGACCGGCCGAGAAGGACAGCCGCCTCGAAGACATAACTGCAGCTGTAGGAAGAGGTAGCAAGCCATCAAACATTAACGCATTATGGTTTAGAAAGATTCGCAGCTTTCATTAGATCTATGTATTAGGAATATAGCATGATATTGAGGTGGAAGTAAATGGAGTTCAGAAAGTAGTAAGGAAAAATTTTTATGGTACAGTAGAAGTAGTGACCATAGCTTGATAGATGGCTAAAACCAAGACGATTGAACAAATGACAAGTGAGTTTTAATTATGATTTCTGCTTTCTAGTGTCACATACCTCAATGAGAATAACTTCGTGTTTTCTTCGCTATCTTCAAAGTTGAACACTTTGTATGCAACTTCATTTTATAATTTTACCTTAACAGTTCCTCAAAATCTACCTCAAATTTAAAACTTATTGTCGCCGTTGAGTATATTTTAATATGTGATCTAACCATAGTCTGAAAAAATTGATCAACTGTAGAGAATTATATAGTCTTACGGTGTCGCGCTTTTTTATGAAATCCATCATAATTTAGGAGTACTCGTGAGTGTCACCATCGGCGACGTTGTTATCGGCTTTGCGGCACGACGTCAGAATGCCTGTCATGACACCAGTAGACGTAGCGGCTATCAGAATCAACAAACAATAGGCAGTCGTTAACGCTTCCAGTGTTATTACAATGGCTCTCAACTAAGAAGAATGAGTCTTGATAATTTATATTCAAAAAATTCTTATTACATAAAAACAATAATTAATATTCCTTTGGTGAATCGAACCGCAGATATGAGCCTTCGATGGAAGGACACATAAATAGCATAGTTCATTAAGAATTTGTGAGGATGATATGCACTAGACAATGATGGACTCTACCCCTCACACCTACGGCAGTCACATCCATAGATCTCATACTGTCAACGAGTTTATTTCAAAAATTTAAAACTCCCATGAAAATTTCCTCTCTCTTAGATGTAGGTTTCTATTACGTTCCATAGGAGCTCATTACCACATCCTCCTATTAAAAGACGTAGAAGAATTTCATCAATATAGATATAAGCTTAATTACCTTACTCGGTAATACAACTTGTGACTTTTTGGTTGAGTTACTGAGTATTTTTGTATTTTATAACAATCAAATTGTCATTGCCCTCATTTAAGAATATGAGGTAGTTATATGAAGCTTTAAAGTAATGATAAAAGAAAAGAAATAATTATTCGCTTTCTGATATTATACCAAAAACATAGAAGCAGTAGAGGAAACTATTAAGGAAAAGAGTGACAGTTTTAAGATTTGTCTACATCTAATTGATTTAGGTGTTTATAAAGAAGTGAGAGATGAGTACGATATTCTGTAGCTCATTCTGATTCGTCATCGTCTTCGATAATGTCCAAGCGTTAAGGTGATCCTTGTATTGGTAATATATTAACGTTATGTATATATGTGTGTGGATGACGAAACAGTGCCCTCAATAAAGCAAGTTACACGCCGAGTTTCATGAGTCAACGCCACGACGGCTATCTTAAGTGGAATCGAGAACGATATGAGGTGGACGGCGATTTTCAAACGACCTACAGATGGACGAATGGACAAACAGATGAGTCGTATATGAATAGCTTCGATATAATAAAAAAGAGTGAAAAAATGCATCATAATCACATTGAAGAAATGCTAATCACTCTAAAATTAGTCTTGTTTTTCACGCACTTTTCGAATAGGCTTAAATAGAGAAGTAACTCATTAACAATAAAACACAGCGACACAATCGATATGAGTTCCACTTAAGAGGTCATGTTAGAAGACCGATTCACTGAAGTTCACATAAAAAATTACCATAATAAAAATTAGCTCTATTGAGCGCAAAATTGAGTATAGTGTCGAATCAATGGACCAATGCAAGCACATACGATAAAGCCTAGACAGCCATGGAACATTTTTGGTTACGGTAAGGAATCTCTCAGTGGATGGAAAAGGAAAGTAAGAAGAGTGGGATAAGGAGGTTGTGAGCAAGAGTATTCATCAAAAGTAACTAATGAGTTGAAACAGGACAGTAAGAAGAAAGAAAGAGAAAAAAACGAGCGTCAAGCTTTAATGTTGTAATCCAAAAGTCAAAAAATAGCCTCAATGACTAGATGAGTCCCTATAAATTGATGGCGATTAGTTAAATAAGAAGAAGAAACTTTCGAATATGAATAAAAATCTGGTATCACATTAGAAATATTCGTGAGAATTCTTCCTTTTTTTGTAGGTTCGTCAAACGTACAACATCGACAACAAAACAACAGTGTGCATTGTATGCTTATCGATTGATTGATTACAATAATAAAATCGTTCACCTTTAAGCAAGCAATATAACAGTATTTAGATGAGAAAAAATTTTCAAGCTTAAAACTCATCACAATTATCGCTTTAAATTGATCTCAATCGATTGTCGATAATGATGTCTTAACGTGTGACCACTGAAGATGTTTATCATGGATTTCCGTCGGAATTTCTAGAAAACTGCCAGAGGAGGGAAAAAAATGAGGTAATATGATTTAATTATCGTATTATCGGATTAATTATTGTATTAAGGACTAATATTAATATAAACTTACACCGGTCAACAAGTAGTCAATAACAATCATGACAACTCATTCCTCACTAATAACTTATCTTTTTCAGAGGAAAAATTTCATAGTAGTAAAAATTGCTATATTAAAGCTAATATCACATGCTGATTGAGGAACGATCGACTAAAAGTTATCAAAAAGCTTCAAACAAATGAAGTTATTGTGATGAGGAGATCAAAAAATCCATCAATAATCCACAGTAACGGTCAATAAAACAGCTTAGATACGTTTCTATATTGTTGGAGAGATTTTTCTTCTTACAATGTATAATATTTCAAAGAAAACGCGTAATAGTGTAATATTATGGGAAGTGGAATAAAGAGAATTTCCGGAATGTCACGACATACGAACCTCGGAAGGTTCACATTAACTCGTGAGGAAACGAAAATAAAACAAAAACAATCTACATAATGAAATCTTTCATTATGTTGTTAGTGATGAAAATGAGCAAATACTTTAAAAGCTTTTAGGAAAAGCTGGACAAAGTCTACGAGGAATAAGGCGTTCGAAGGACTTGTACTATTCGATAGGAATCGGCATTAGATCAATAGAATCAATATTGCGACTTTTCATTTCAGTGAGGTATAATCAATATAAAATGAGTGATTATTGAGGAAACTCAATATATTGTCGAACAGTTAAAAACACATCTAGAGCTCGGCTCCTAATAAAGATTTCTTCTTACAGATGAAAAAAATTTTCTAAAAAATTTATAATATTTTCATTTTATGAATAGACGGTGATTGGTCAGTTACTGTACTACCTCAAATAACAAAATTAATTACAACATCACAAATTAATTTTTGTTTGATTGAGGAAGTTTTATGTTTATATGAGGTAATTTTGTTTATTGTAGTATTTATCCATAAACAATAAACATAACAATAACAGAAATCAATAAAAAATGGTTGATTTTAAAGGTCCGGACATAAAAGCTCAATAATATGTAAATGTGAATAAGTTATTATGAATATTTATATAAATTACAGAAAACAATCTATAGGAGAACTCATCGAGTTACCGTATTTGATTTGAAATTGATCTACAATAGCCATAAATCGTTATAAACTTTGACCATTAAAGCGAGGATGGTAATGAAACTTTCTGAAATAAGCTTAAGCCTAACCCAAAGCCTAAGCTATAAGACTCATCACTAATGATGCTGTTGATTAATAAAAATACTTTTACAATATTAATAATACTATGCAATTACTGTATCCTATGGTCAGCTTAAATGTTATAAGCCTCAATATCAATTATTTCTCTAAAAGTCATTCGAAAGAAATCTGAAAGAAAAGGAACATAAGCAGCTGAAAAATGAAACGGTACCAGATCATCCAATCATCGCCAGACACGTTTTTATTTATCCGGTCGGGACGAGACGGGACGGGACGGGACCACTTGTTACGCAATTTCAGGCTTAATTGGCTTAGAACTTCACCCACTCACTCACTAACTCGTAACAAACCACCTGCATAGTAATTTTGTGTAATCTACTAATCGTCTGAAATAATTTGAATTCATAATTATCCCTCAACCATAACACTCCTCAATACTGTTGTGAGGAAATAATATAGTTATAAAGTTATATAAAACATTATTAAAATGGTCTTTAAAACAACAAATGCTAATAATGCAAGATTAATAGTTTCGAAAATAAACAAATAAACGTAATCAACTGCATCTAATTTGCATAAAAAAATGGAACACCGAACACTTTTAATAGAAATATGCTTAACAAATTTCGTTAGTGAAAAAATCTTATGAGGAAATTTACAATGTGAGTTATTAACCTCGAAAAAAATAGAATCGATCGCTTACCCCTATAGTTGACGTAATCAGATTTATTGAAGATCGAGACTTTGAGCTCATTATGACTCAATTTCAGTTGATTTTTAAGTAAAATCACATTTTTCTCGTCGTATTACCTCACTTGTTTTTCCTTGTTTATTTCTTTCCGACTGTAAACATCTTAGGGCTTTTCTTCTCCAGTACTTCCGTTGTACTTTATACTGCTAAATTAAGCGAATATTATATGATATTTTTTGTAAAAGATGAAAGGTTAGAAAATTTTTAGTAAGAAAGCTTCACTTTTTGGAAAATTCCATTGTGTTTTTTTTCTTCACGGTAACAGTAAACGTCTTTATCGTTTTTACTAGAGCAAATTCTTTTTACGGCATA
>KN716580.1:36631-59710 GCA_000816705.1 Dictyocaulus viviparus
CTTTCTTTGTTATTTTGTATAATGAGGTATGTTAATGTTGATCCTATTAAGAGTTGTTTTTTTTTAATTTTGTCAATAATTTTTAGGATAAGTTTTATAAGTTTTTTTTATATGTGTGGTATTCTTATTTTGTTTGTTTATTGTTTTTAAGTGGGGTTTTTGTAATTTTAGTATATTTTTCTAGTTTATCTAATTTGCATAAAAAAATGGAACACCGAACACTTTTAATAGAAATATGCTTAACAAATTTCGTTAGTGAAAAAATCTTATGAGGAAATTTACAATGTGAGTTATTAACCTCGAAAAAAATAGAATCGATCGCTTACCCCTATAGTTGACGTAATCAGATTTATTGAAGATCGAGACTTTGAGCTCATTATGACTCAATTTCAGTTGATTTTCGAGTAAAATCACATTTTCCTCGTCGTATTACCTCAATTGTTTTTCTTTGTTTATTTCTTTTCGACTGTAAACATCTTAGGGCTTTTCTTCTCCAGTACTTCCGTTGTACTTTATACTGCTAAATTATGCGAATATGATATGAGATTTTTTGTAAAAGATGAAAAGTTAGAAAGTTTTTAGTAAGAAAGCTTTACTTTTTGGAAAATTCCATTATGTTTTTTTTTTCACGGTAACAGTAAACGTCTTTATCGTTTTTACTAGAGCAAATTCTTTTTACGGCATATTTTTTCTTTATATGTTGAGTTAATTGTTATTATGGTAGTGTGAAAACAAACAAACAAACAAACAAACAAAAAAGTACAAAGTAATTGTTTCCGGTGGATATACTAGACGATTCTGGATTGAGGTGTCGGTGTTCGTTTAGAAGTTGGTGAAGTGTCGCTGATCGACATGGCTTCATGCCGACTTGAGTGACCATTAAGAACTCATTCATGAGGCTTACGAGTTCTTTCATACCATTAATTTTCTTTGACTATCAAAAAAATAACACAAAGAACATTTTTTAGATGTTAAATTGTATTTTACCTAGAAGTTCTACCTTAAAATCGTAATAATACTCCCTTTTTTTTGCTTACAACTCAAAAAAACACCTCAATACCTCTTCTGAGTAATCAAACTATTGGGTAATCTTTCTAGAAACAAAAAAGAAATATAATAAAAGAATAAACCTAGTAATATATGTTAATTTTAAAAATTAATTCAATTTTATTGATAATTTTTTTCATAGCTTTATTAAATATATTATCGTATTATTTTATTTACTTAATATTGATCAATGTTATTAAAAATATACTAATTGAGCTATAAAATTATCAGTTAGTTCACTTTAGTTTTTTATTTTCACTTTATAATTACTTTAGTTGAAGTGTTAGCTTGTTTACATAGGGTTCATTTTATTTGTTTACTTTCTACCTCAATAACTCAAATATTCCGCTTTTTTTTCATTTTCGAGTAATTCAATTCATCAACTCGTTCATAATTACATTATGTCCAAGAAAGTTGTTTGTTTGCTTGTTGACAACCCTCAGAAGTACTCAATTCTCTCACTCAGACTAATTACAACTCATCACGATGGACTCATTAAATAATCATATTGCACCCGATTTACGTTTTTATTTAGAAGATCAAAGAAGAAAAAAATTAATTCAATGACGTCATCAATGGCAGTTAGTTATTTTTTAGACTGTTGAATTGACTTGGTATATCTGATTTGTAGATGAAGAAAGTGTTCATGCGGTACGCGAACAGTCGGACACATCAAGCACCACTTAATGAGATGTGTTAGACGTTATCCGACCATCTATCTACCATGGAACTCAAATAATTGACACCTCAACGAGGAACTCAAGATGTCCATCGAAACGTTCTGATGCCGCCGTGGTTGTTTACAATTCATCGCATTACTACGGTAATCGTAACTCCTAACAACACTAACAACAGCAGTTTTTCAATGACGTCATTCAAAATAAATAATGAAAGAGCATAATATGAGTTAAGAAACTTACGAGTTATTCGTAATCGATAGCTTTTTTGAGTAAGTATCAGTAATGTTTGATACTAATCATGATAAAGGAACATTTAAGCAATTGAGGAGTACATAGAGGGATGAGTTCGAATATATTTTTGAAAATCTAAAATGTTAATTTGCTAAATTAGTCTTAAAAAATGATATACTTATACCAAATAGTTTTTTTTTCTACTACTTACTATTTGGTTACTAAAAATAACTGTGAAAAGATTGCAACGTATAAATTAGAGGAAAACATAACAGAAAAAATATTGTAAAATTATATAAATGTAAGAAGAGGATCATTTCCATTAAGCTCGACATATTCTATTTAACAGTTTATACAATATGAACGAGTCAAATTGAGGTTAACGAAGGCTTTTGCCTTCATCGCCATCCATTGAAATGCTCTCATTCCCATCTTATCAGTAAATCAAGGCAGCATGACATTTCCTCACGAATTTCGATGAGTACGAAATTTATTCGAAATCACACTTAACGAGGCTTGAGTTATTTTGTTGTTTAAATTTTTATAAATACATAAATTGTGATGTGTTTGGTGTTGATGTTCGTAAGATTCAATATGGCCTCAAACAATACCTCACTAATCGACTCCGAGTGTTGTTTTATCAGAGTATGATCAATCTCTTATCATTCTGTCACTAAACAATATTGTTAGGATAAATTAACCTCGTCCAATTTCGTTATTGAGGGAGAAGGAACGAGTAAGAACGGCTACTCTTCTGTTTGGTGATTTGAAATCCATTCCAATCTACGATATCAAATACGCAACATCCTCATATATGAGGACAAAACACATACATTCATCATCAATCGTGACAGATGACATGAAAAATGATGACATGAGGACAATCGGAACATCGTGACAGATGCCACAGAATGAAATTGACGCTAACACGACTGGCGCTATTCAAACAGACGACGGATGTTACGTCGTCGTCGTCATCGTCGTCGCCGTCAACACGGTGAACGCCTTCAAGGTCGTTGTAGATCACACTTATTTTTCTTTCTAAGGGTATATCAAATACTTTAGGTGTTTCAAAAAAAATGCAAAGTAATTCAAGTATAAGATCATGTAATGTAAATTTCTTATGACTGAAATGTGATCTACAGATGAGATGGTCATCAATCGTTAACCGTATGCAGAATAAATATTAACAAATCAAAAAAAACCGATATGTTAAAAAGAATGGAATGAAGACGAATAGATTTAGAATATAGTAGAAAATTAAGTCCGATAAGTGGAGCATTGAGTGAGAACGAGGGATTCTATAGTGTAATCGGTAGGACAACAGGCCACGAACATACGCAGATACAATTTCGAGTCCCACTTGAAGTTCCAAGTTTTACGATTAACTCAGTGTTATCTTAACTCACTAACTCAGATATAAAAAGAAAACCATCATAACCAATCGTAAATGGTGAAAAATAATAAAAATTATTATCGAAAATCAATTGAAACTAGTAGACAATAGATATTGATTGCATCATTCATAACAATGAAAACACAATAGTGATCCGTATGATCCCAATTTTTCCTCATAATAAAAGAAAATAAAAACACTTAATTTCACCTCATTCATCTCTCTTCTCTCTGAGTGACATCTAAGCGAGGTACTCAATGCTTCTCATAAATAGAAGACTTTATAAAATATTTGAAAAGTCGTCTTTTTTTTCACAGTTCTTTCTTGTTTTTTCTTCAATATCATGTTTATCACCTCTTATCGATTGATTTAAAATCATTCTATGATTGGCGTGTATGTATTGATACGCATTTAAATTGCTTTGTGACTTTATAAGAAACCGGATTACGGTATGTCGGTGTAGCAGCTGTCCGTCGTGAACAACAACAGCGTCGTGTTCGGTGCAGCTGAAACGGGCAGGTGCAACGTTTGTGACGGTCGATCAAGACGTGAGCGTATGATCGTCCTTAAAATCTCGACAACGTAAAACTCGAACAATACAGATGGACGAGTTTTTCTTGATCAGCTGTGGTTATAGAAAAATGTTTTTTATGTAAATAACGAAAAAAAAACACATGCATACATGCAGTACGAATGAGAACAATGACGGGTACTATGAGGAAATGTTATACAGAAGAGCGATGAAGTTTCCAAAAAACCACTTGAAAAAAATTGTTACTAGTTTTTCAATCATGTATTGGTGCTTTATTGATTTTTTTTTGAGGATTTTTTACTATTGTCGAGGTAATGTCAGAGTATCACTCCTTAATGCATGCAGTTAATTTTTTTTTCTACCTAGGTTTCTTATAAACAACAAATATGCTTTGGCTGTTGTAAAAATGCAACTAAATAAATTCTCTCTGTAATTAACATTCCATAGCGCAAAACATTTTATCGATTTATTGATTTATTGATTCTAGAGTAAACGATAAAGAAGTTTGCTAAAAATGTTGCTTTGAGAAAACGTCGTTCAACAGAAGTATTTTACGAAAAAATTCCCAGTACTTAAAATTTTTAATACATTCGCATTAAGGCGAAGATTTCTTGTTTGAAGAGATCAAAATTTAAAAAAATTTTTCAGGAATATTTATTACAAAACATTAAATTTTTAAAAAAACCACAGTTCACTTTTTTTCAGATTTGAAAAAGCTTATTTTTTTGCATAAACACATCATTACAAACAAAATTAGTCAATTATTGTTATTGTTTGTTTTGGAGTTCCCTTACTTTACTCAAACGAAAGTATAGGAATATTGAGGAGTTAGAAAAGAGGAATATCGCATCTCACTCGATTTTTTTAATCGAAAACAAAAAATTATTGCCACAGCTTTCATCCAATAGATTGTTATTAGAATATAACAAAATGCTACTGAAGCTTCATAAGCAATAATAATTTGACCCTCGAGGGCTTTTTTGACGAGCAACTGAATAATTTTTTTCCAACAGTATTTCGTTAACTTGTTCTACTACAGTCAAAAGTTGTTCTCTTTGACAATAATCTAAGTGACTTTATAAAATAAATGATTTAATGAACTCGATAGTACAATCAGTAGCCCACCACGCTGGACATCTGCAAGATTCGGGTTCGTATCCCACTTGAGGCGTTAAGTTTTGCTGTTTAACTCAGCTTCACTAGGCAAATAATATGAGAGTATAGAATATTTTTTTCAAATTTTTACACTCATTCGTATTATTTTGAGTTTTTCTCTAGGCATTAAAAGCACATAACTCATTGAGGTATTTACCATATAAAAGTTCATCTCCTCTACCTTAATTGTGCAGTATTGACATGTACGGTATAACTATTAAGCTAATTATTTGTTAGTGAGGTAAAAAATGGACGTCAATTGTAAAAATCGCCGTACAAGAAACGTAGCTAAATGACAGGATAATGAAAATTGGTTTCACGATGACCGGAACAACCTCACCATATGTCACTCAACTGAACGCTCCTCATCAAAGTGAGCAGGTAATTTACTATCGGTAGACGGCAGTCGGTTGTCATTGTTGAAAAAAACGACAGCTACTTACTACTGTAAGGATAAAATAGTTATTGAAAAAAGCCTTATCGATCGACAGACCGGAGATCGATTCATATTTTATAGAGATCAAATCGATTAAGACCGAGTTTGATCAACATGATATTTCATCCCCTAAGAAGCTCCAAATAAAAAATTCTCCCTAAATATTATAATGTTTTCACGTATTGGACAGAAATTTTGCTGTAAAAATTTCTGAGTTCGTAAAGTTGATTCACTCAAAGGCTTTACTTTTTCCACAATAGTCTTTTTGGTAGTTGATTACTGTAATACTCATAATTTTACTATTTACGTACTAAACTTTCTCCTTGATACACTCAAATGCCTAAGTTTTTCCAATGGCTCAAATATCCTCGTGCAATCACTCTTGCAGAACACACTCACCTTAACTCATTTTTCGATCTACTAATCAATAATAATCAAGAATCACAAAATAGAAGTTAAGTTGGGAAAAACGAAACAATGAAAGAACGAAGTGGTACCGTAGTGTTTCGACGAGGGCGAAATTGATTGCCTTATAAAGTTAGTAAAACAATCAATAAAAAAAAATAAAGCTATGATTAAAATAAGAATATTCCTGCCTATTGTGCTTTAGAGCAGTCCTGACTGTCAACACCTCCTAGAAAATCGTTAAATATATGGATTACTGTATCTGCTTTCTAAGTATCCATCAGATACTTTACATGATTTCATAAGAGTGTTTTGAGTTTAAAAAGAACACTCTTAGAGGCAAATGCTCGCAATTGAGCTTAGCAAATAACTGTTTTTTTTTTGAAAACAAAGCAAATAGTACTATCACCAAGTCTTCTAATCAGTTTTGTAACGAAAATAATGTCGAAGAAGAATAAGAGCATTTATTAGAGTTATTACTGTATGCTTATGAGCCGTTGCTTAAAGATTACTGTAGCTCACAAAAATTACTGTAGCCGATCGTAGAACATGAATGATTTTTAATGAAGTAAGGACAAAATTTGTCAGCAATGAGCGGATGTATAAGACGTCTGGTTGACATTTGCATTAGAAGATCGTCCACTGAATGTTTTGTAAAGGAAAAAAAAGCCGAACAGCCTAGGAAACACATGTGGAGATGAGCTTATGCTGATTTTGCACGTGCCTCCTTATGTCTGTCCGATAGTCGGTAACAAAACGTAAAAACGAACAACAACAACAACAATAACAACAACAACAACAACTACAAATTTACGACAAGTATTGGGTAAATTACACCATCATCTGTTCACCTTCGCTACTTCCGATAACTAAGCGAATGTGAGGTAATGGAAATTCGTCTAAGCTTTTGTTTGATATGATCTACCATACTATGCATTAGAAATCGATAGAGGAATTAACAACACCTCTACTCGCAACTGAAATCAGAAGCTCTAGACAGCAAATGCAATTGCATAATTCTAAAAAATATACTTGATGCAAAAATATTTTTCATATTTCTATTAGAAAGCAAAATATGATAGTGAATTTATCTAAGAAATACGTAGAGATTTTGACCACTAATTGATTTAAAACTTCGAAATTTCGCTAAATATTAATAATATCAAACTATGAGTCGTATAACTCATCTGGATGAGTTCAAGTCACCGCAGAGCTCGGAGAGCCTCCGAGGATAACACAAGGCAACACGTAACACGTAGCGCATTCCGATCTTAAGTGTTACCAATTGCGCTACCGACATCAATTTCTTACGAACCACTCAGCCCACGTAGGACATCAACATCATTAAAAGGTTCAGTGTTTGGTTAACGGGAAATTTTCACCCTATCATCGAGTAAAATCCTCCTCATTGAGGTCGATGAAGACTTTTCTCCATTACCATACATTGTTCTAAACGTTATATATCTACTTTGATCCACATTTAAGTTGTTAACTTCTAGAAAAAATAAACAAATTGCTAATACTTTATGATCCTTATGCATTCTAGCTAGGAATAAGCTCAATCATTTTGGTAGGAAGTTTCGGGTATTTCAGAGAGAGGCGAAAAACGAACGTTGTAGAAAGTTTGTATTGGACGAAAATCACCTCAGAACGTCTCCGACGTGTTAACAAGAACGTGGAAATCTGAAGAGGGTTCAGCTGCATGTGACTGTGTGAAGCTGAATATTTTCTTCTTTTTTTCAACAAGACGTCTTAACATTTCTGACCGTCAAACGTTTTGAGCGATTTTAATTACTGAAACGCCTCCATTATTAATATACTGCTTAAAAATTTTATAACTTCAATGAACTCTAATTAGGTTTACTTGGTATGAGGCAGAATGCATTTGCTTTGATCATGAAGGACAGAGTTAAATACAATGCATTAGTCATCTTAGATTATTATTCTTTTATCAGTTTAAAGCTGCTTACAGTTTTGGCTCGTTCTTGTACTCTTTCAACAACTTTTGAGGAATGGATGGTCTGATCTACCTCGGTGCGGATTTAAACCAGCGTATTACTGCAGTGGCTTCCATAACGCCAGGAAATTTTATATTTAGACTAATATACTGCTTTTAGGCGTAATAACGCTTTAAATTAGCCGTTATTTCTTGTCATTCACATATATTTATCAATCGATTAATCAACAAAGCAATTTTAAAGTTTTCATCAATAATTTTTATTTTCATCTTCTAGATTTTTCTTTTTCCACTAAATACCGTATATTTTATGCAGTTTTTCACAGTTAATAAGGATGCAGCAAATATTCTTCATTCCAGAGGATAATTTGCTAACTTTCCACTCAACTTTGCTACCTTAATCACCTCATGTTTTCGCCTGCGGCCCGATACGGATGATAATCAATTAATCGGATGTGTTCAGCCCTCTCTTCCTCATTCACAATCTGTCGCATAGTGAAGATTGCACAGACATGGAAAACACACGTCTATCAGCAATCGATAGGTGATATAAAACATAACATTGATCGATGACCACGTTCATGAACGGGTCGTGCACTGTTCCAGATTTTTTTTGCTACCTCAACATCCTCTTCCATTCTTTCTTTATCCATCTTTATTCCTTATCACCACCTCATCATTGAATGCATTGAGCTGTCGTATTTCTATGCTATAATGCTTTTATATAGTTCTTTATTTCTATGGCTCTGTGCATATGATCGTGCCAGTTTTGCCACTATTACATTTATTGTATACCATAGTATGTTTGGGGGTGCAGTGGCGCAGTGGTGGAGATGTCACAGTGACACGCAGGCCAGAATCAGTTCGTTACCGAACCCCAGGCCTACCAAGCCCACCATCCCTCCTAGGCCAACAACTTGGTATCAGAGAGCTTTGGGTAAGATAACTAGCACGGAATTGGTGAAGAGCGGTGAATTCAAGTCACTGTAGAGACCAGACTCGCATTCAACCACCTCCACGACATCACCTTGAATACGAATGCGTAAGCGCATCTCGCCACAAGGGATTGATCAACGCGCCAAATCTTATTTACTCAGGTATTCATTGCTGTTTATTATTTATATTATTGATTATATAGGTTTGATTATCCAAGTTTCAGGTTGGTACAATCTACCACAAATGCTCGTCGATCGATTTCAACCACACACAATACTATCGAACGTCGCCACCAATCAGACACCTTTCAAACCCGCCAAACTTTACCACAGCGTCTTTATTATTAGCTTCTGTTTTAGAAAAACGTAACAAGAGGTTTAATAGTATTACGGGACTCAGTGAGCTGTTTATTACTAACAATATCTGTCACAGTACTGATCAATCCCTGTTGCGAGATACGCCCACGCATTTGTGACGTGGATGTTCAACGTCATAATGTAGAGGTGACTGAACTCTGTACTCAGCGTGATCAACCTCACTAATCCAGCACTTCATATCCTTGCACATTTCTTTTGAATCAATTCGTTATTCCAGTGGAGACGACGTGCTTGGTATAGCTGGATGTAGGCTTGAACTTGAGAACACTGAGTATTTCTGTGCCACCTTCTAACAATAGGCTGTGGTGCTTCATATTCATTGTATTAATTTGAATTCTTTGCAAACGACCAGAATTTACTTGGTGTCATCAATCTGCACTCGACAGTAAGTCTTTTTGTTTATGTGAAAAGAAAAAATGGCCTCCAGAATATTCGAATTTCTTAATGAAGATTGATCAATCGTCGAAATCTTGACGTCTTAGAAGCTCTTTCAAATCTCTTTGAATCTTTTTATTGTAAGACGACAACAAATTGTGCAGCTAACATTGTACGTGATGAAGCAAATTACATTACATATCTGATTTTGAGGGTGCGTTGAGGCTTCGTCGTGATACATAGTGCTAAGTAAGCTTGCCAACCATCCAGGGTCAGTAAATTGTAACCAGAGAAATCTAAGTGAGACAAATAGCACTGGCTTGATAGCAAGTGGTTTTATCGACTCACTGTATAGATCAGGCTTGCATTCAATTACCTCCAAGGCATCACGTTAAACACGAATGCGTAGGAGCACCTACCTCAACCGGGATCGCTCTTCTCTTAACGCGTCTTGCCTTCTCTTGTTGCTGAGCTGCCAATGTGTAGAATATGCAAAACATTTAGGCTGTATTGATTTTATCAATAAGCTTTATCATATATTCAAACATGTACTGCTTAATTGATTTACGTCCAATAGACATTAATAGATTGTTTTTTTTTCTAAAGCATATCACATTTATCACTTTATTGTGCGCTAATTATGTTCCTAACATGAAAAAAAACCTATTCTGCAAGATATTGCTGAAAACGCTGCAAAATTTTTATAGTTCTTCATGGATCGATACTACTTTGTATGAGGTAATAGTTGAGGGAAAAACATTAATAAGCTAATTAGCATATTTACTATCAATGAACATCTCCATTATTAAGTGTTACGTTCAAAACTAAGTATTCCTCTAGCCTGTTGAATCCTCAGTTCAATATTTTGTTTAAAAGGTGCATATAGCACAGTGGCAAGAGGTCCAGCTATGATTCACACGGTGAATTTGATGACATTGGTTTGCAACCTGCATCCAGACCTATCAAGCTTACCATCACTATAGAGGCTATAAATTGGTACCTGATAGCTGACGTGAGAAAACAGCCTACCTCAAAACCTCACATAAAGTCACACCTCACATGATTTATAATTATACTCGATCACCTATGTGATATCACGCTGTAGACGTATCCAACAGAGACAATGATCAACAAAAAAAGTTTGACTAAGGAAACTCATACAGCATTGAGGTTACTTTCATCAATAATCAAAATTTTCTTGAGGATTGCTAGATGGCGTAGCAATTATATGTATTTAACGCAGAAGGTTCTAGTCTCACTTCTTCAGTAGCTGGACATTCATGATGTTCAGCTGCTAAAAATGTTGTGGTGGATGAACAAAAGCCTAAGGGTGAATTAACTCATAAAATAAAGAAATAATAATGTAAATAAATAGTTTAAATTTATGAAATAGTGGGTTCTTTAAGTGTTAAAAATAACCTAGTGTCTTTTTTTAGTGCTTAACTTTCTTCCTTATAAGAAATGAGTTTCTCTACGGACCTATTTATGCAATTCAGAATTTAATTATACGCTCTCGTATATACTAGGATTTTCTATTTTTCTCATTTCTGAGAGGTGAGATAATCTACTGAGTTCAGAACACTTTGAATTGAATTAATAAAATTAAGCCAGATCTCATTTTACTTTCGGTCAATTCTTTCTAGCAGTTCGGGGTGAATTTATATTTTATAAAACTTAATTATGTAATATTTTATGATATTTAAACGATTTGTATACCGCGACAGCTGAAGCCTCATGAGAGTTCATAAGGCCTTTTTTTTCGAAGTGAATTTATTAGATTCAATCGTTTTGTTAAGAAACATCGGAACAGCTTCTTCGAAAAACTAGCTAGCATACGGTATCGGAAGAACAGGCACCGCCTACTTCCTCAATTAGCATAGATCATCATTGAAATGCTTTTGTATCTAGAATTATATTTCTGGTTTTTTTGTTTTAAAACAGCTTTCAATGTTGTTGCGTTGTTAAGGTTGTTGATAAGTACCTTCAGCTTAAACTTAAGAATTGTACTTGATCTACTACCCCTAACTACCTGGTAACGTCTATTTATAAGTCAGTTTATAACGTTTTTTCAGCACTGAATTCGTTTGCCCTCAGGCTGTGGTGTGATACGTGAGATAATTTAGAGAACTGAGAAATTACCTCATAAAGTCAATGAGTTTCTTGCATGTAGAAGTTAATTTATTTATAATAAAGGAAATTATAAGTAGAATCCCTATGAAGTTTTGTAGATGATAAGCTTATTAAGGAGGAGGGTAGTTTTTTAGCGTCAGCTGTTTAATCGGATAAACGTTTTTTGTATTCTTGCAAATCGTCGGCTTCAAAATTAATCGCTCTCAAAATCAAACGAGTCTGATCGGTCTTCTTCATTTTGAGGAGGTATTAAGTCAATACAGATAATGCTACATTTTCGTTCAGGCAATGAGGAAAAACGAAGTGTTGACGTCTGATCTTCTACAGTATCCTCAATTTTATTACATTCTATTCGGTTCTGTGATGGCTATTCTGTCTATATTATTTATATTATTTTATATTCCTATATTAATAGTGAGTATTCATTAACAAAATTTTTTCTTAATTTCACTAAAAAGGTTTCATTTTTTATTTATAATTTAATATTTGGTCACTAATTCTTATATAATTCTACTCAGGTATTAATATAAATTACAATGAGGTAAATAGTTAACTCATTCTGAGTGAGAACTCGTTTTTTTCTGAATCAATTTTGTAATTTGAAATAATTACAACAGCATTTCAAATGTAATTGTTTGAAAAGTTTTATCTTTATCTTTTTTTTTCGAAAATTTATTGATCGAATTTAGATTGATTTCTGTTCGAACGAATGAAAATTTTTTTGTGAAAACTTTCCTCGAAGAAAAAAAAAATTATAAAAAATAAACAATAAAATGAAGCAAAAAAAAACTATAATACAATGAAAATAAAAAATATAAGAAATAAAAACTTTTTTCACTGCTTCTATTTTTTTCAGCGTTTTTTCTTTCCAAATATATTTTTAACTCGTAATGTTCGACGTAACTCCTCAATTTTTTGTTATAAAAAATGAGGTTAAAAAAAAATTCTACGTGCTGTTGATAAAAAATATAGAGATTAAGAAAAAAATTAGTTCTCAGAATGAAAAAACCCTTCGTTTTGAGGATAATTGAGGGAGAAAATACTTTCAATAGCTTCTGATTAAATATCTAATCAGTGATAAAAACTGTTAATGAGGTCGTTGAAATATTTGGATGCTTGAAAAAAAACATAATAAAAATATACAAATAATAAAAAAAACAATATTGAAAGGCTAATAGACAAAAGAGGACGTTTTGACTCAATAAATACTTATATAAGAAGAAAAATAATAAGACATGTAAACTGATTTTATTTCAGGCGGTCCGGAATAGGAAATTCTCTCAAATAGCCGCTTATCGATTGATTTTTGCCTTAGGCATCGGTGAATGTGTCCAATTAATTATTCATGCAATTTGTGGCATTGTAATCGTATGCGATCTGACCGTACCATATTTTTTAAACAAAGTAAATTTTTCCCTTAACTAAAAAACTAATGAGGAAAAATATTCAGTGTGACGTCATATCGACGATATACAGCATCACATGAAGTACATCTACACTTGAATATTATATGAGAAAAAAATTGTGGGAAAATTCGTATTTAAATACCTTAGCTTTATAAAAAAAAGCTGAAAAAGTATTGTTTTACTTGGAACGGTTAATAGGTAAAATTTTAAGTATATTGAGGTAATTATTATTCTCATGTAATGGTAATGAAGTGGTAATAGAATGACGAGTACTTGGTATTGGTTGGTCCCAAATGGAAAACATGTTTACGATAGGTTCATCGAATACCATATATTTCACATTGTATTGCAGTCGATTTAAATACGAATACAATCAAAATCTATAGAAAAATCAAATAATAATTTTCCTTTTTTGATCTCTATTTTAATCAATAAAAATATTTCCTCATCAGATTATGGGAGCTGTGCTATTTTCTTCATTTTGTTACACAATGTCATTATACATTATTCTTTCATTAAATCGATTTCTATTTATTATTTTTGCGCCAAAATCCTATACAATTTGGACGTCAAAGGTTACACAGGTTCGTTGATTAATTTGAAATGAATTTCTGTCAAACCTCCAATCACTCAAATCCAATTCACTCGAATTTGAACTCTTACTGGTGCCTCAAAGTGACGTTAATTTATCAATTTTGATAGTGATTAAATGTGCTAGCAATATTTAATTCATATCCAGCCTCATCAATTAACCATTACATTAGCACTGATAAAGTAGTGAGGCTCAGAGTGATCAAAGATGAACGACCTCGCTAGTGCAATCAACGACCTATGCTGGATATACACGAAATGCAGGTCCGATTAGTGTCCCAGGCTTTGAACTCTGTGATTGACTCATTATCGCGACAATAATGATTATGTTTGTGAGGAAAAAAATTTTCTTCTTCATTATAAATTGAGGATTTAATAAAAATATCAATGATCTTTCTTCAATGTTCTGTAATAATTAATATTACTGTCAGAGCAACTACATCAGTAAGAAGAATAATTACTAAGAAATTAATTTACATAGACTTTTTTCTTTTTTTATATTCATACAATTGTGTAACTTCTAATAAAATATATAGAGGAGGTAATTGAATATGAGGTTTCATACAGTGATTTGACTTAACCACTCTTCATCAGATGAGGGCTGTTTATCGTACCCAGATTTCTTTGGTAACAATTTATTGATCCAAAGTGATAGCCGGCTTGGTAGGTTCGGATGCGGCCGCGAACCTGACTCGGGCTTGCTTGTCAGTGTGGCACCTCAACTACCTCTGTCGGCATGGGCCTCCTAGGAAATCCTTTTAGAATCATCAGCATGTCGATTAGCCTCCTCAATTGAATTGAGCAATTGCTTTGATTCAGCTCATTCAAGCTTCTGTCACTTTCAGGTTATGATTTGGGCGGTATCGTTCAACTTCGTGGCATTTTTCTTCTTAAAATCGCTTCCAAATATAAATTATCTGTTTGATAGTAGATCAATTACTTGGATCACTCCATGTAGTGACCTCAAATTATCTCATATTCTCAGATCGTACTCGAATTGGATCGTTGCTGTACATGCAATTTTTGGTAGCTTTTGTTATGCTGCAATATTTATTTATGTCAAAATTACGGTAAGTTATTTACATATTTGAATTTTTTTTTGTTACAGTTTTTTAAATAAACAAATGCAATCATAAACGCATGCAAATTTATTGATTTCTGTCATGCTCTACTGAAATGGTTGTTGTTAAGGTTTTAAGCCGTAAAAAGAAAAAGCTACATTTTCTCTAGACTCTCCATAAAATCTATTATGGAATATGCTATTTTTAATACATATATAAATTGATTTTTTCAGCTTTAATATTTACAGTATTCACATAAAAATCTTTTAATATGCTCTACAGTAATCAGTATATATTCAAAGTAAATTATTTTATAATAATTTTTAATTATTTGTAGTAGATCAAATGCTATACGATGGTTTTTACGAAATCGAATTAGAATAACGCAGATATTTTATAATAAATAAGCATTAGAAATAAAATGTTTACTTCATTATTTGATTCTTGTCACGTGAGGTGAAATTATGCAGAACATTTCTGGAAACTTTCATATGTATAGAAAATATACAAATCGATCCAATCGATTAGATTTTTGAGGTTCATGCCTTCAGGGGAGTTCTTGTCTAAATCGAACTCTAATCGATTTCGTATGTCCGTTGATAAATTTAGATAAAATAAAATATTTTTACTGGTAAACATTATTAATAACATTTAAATAATTTTTAATAACTCTTCTTAGAATAAAATTTTTGTTTTTATTTTTTTTATTATCTACTATTTTTCCTTTAATATTGCGACCAGAAAAAATTTTTAAATCAATAATCAATCTATTTTAATTAAATTCTAAAAAGTTTTTTCTATTACAAACGAATTAAGTTGGCTAAAATTAATAAAAAAATTGTAAAATTTTTTATAAAAATATAGTTTTATTCAAATGAATTAATTTTTTTAATACTTTTAGCGCAGCTCAAAAACTTCAAAACAAGAAATACTTGCAACCATTCAGGTATTTTTATTTTTTCATTGAAATTTTATATATTAAAATTATAATTTAAAAAATTATCGATTATTTTTATTTGTAAACTTTTTTTTCATACTTACAATTTTATCTAACTGAGGAATGTCACTCAAAATTACTTATAACTGAACGAAATGCATGATTTTTTTTTGAAATTTTTCAAAGAGGAAATTGCTCTATCATCATCATCACTCGAATGCAAACAATATAAATAATGTTTTCGAGGAAAATTTGAGGTCTTTGTTCTCATCAAATGTGTATTGAATTGTTGAGGACGGAAATTACCTCGAAACATTTCACTCAGTTTCACACTCGGTGAAATATTTGTCTGTCAAGTAGATAAAGATTTTTTTCTTCTATTATTCAATAGAGTTAATGGAGAAAAAATTCTTTGTGACGTCATAGGCTTGAACTAAAAATGGCAAAAGCTTTTTATTTATACTATTTAAAGCTGATTTTTTTATACAAGCAGTTATTTAAATTGCACGATTTTGAAATATGATGTCATTTAAGAGTTATTGCCAAGCCCTCACTTAACTTAATCAGGCTTTAACTCTTTTGAGGTAAATTTCAGAATTTCGGTTCACTTACGTATTTTTTATGCGCGTTCACTTATTGGAAGTTTATACGTCATGTTTTTTTACGAGGATCACTTATTGCGGAATTTTTTTCTATTCTTATTTGGATAATCATTAACGGAACAAACCCCATCACTTACGTCCTCGTCAATCGGTGAGTTAATGTTTGAGTTACAACAGATTGTGTATTTTCGTCCTTAGAAAATTTCTTTTTATTGTTATTTTAGTAAACAATTTGAGAAAACACAGATATAACATGGGTAATTGAAAAGAGTCACTATATAATTAACAGGATATTGCTGGATCTAATGAGCTTATCAAGCTGGAAAACGGCATAGTGGAAATTTTTCTGAGATTTCCTTAGAGCTAAAGTCAAACGTCCGTCATCTCAATACCGTACCACCGAACATCGTTTTAAAAACTCAAATGAGTTCAACGGATTACGATTGAAGTGCTGAAGTACGATGAATTACGCTAAGAATAGCTTTGACGTTGACCGATCCCTTTAGTGGGATATGCAAACCCCTTCGTGTTCAATGTGATATCATGGAGGTGATTGGATGCAAGGCTGGTTATACAATAACTTGAGTTGAATTCTCTTCACCAAGTCAGTTCTAGTTATCTCACCCAGATTTCTCTGGTTTCAATTCACCCACTCCGGAATGGTGGTGGACTTTGCTTGCCCTAGGGGTTGGCCACGAACCTGATTTGGGCCTGTGTGTCACTGTACAATCTTCGCCAATGCGCCACGTGCCTCCTCAGAGTAGAATGAATTACGAATGTAAAACCACTACAGGTACTCATCTGGATCAAACACTCATAGTATTCTGAAGGTTTATTTATTTATGCTCTTACCTCTTTAACTCCTCAACGGCTATATTTATGTGTATTTATTTTTGCTTTCCTTTTTAACATTCAGTACGCAATGATGAAGTAGCAAACAGTTTAGATAAGATCCGATCTGAATATTTTTAAAGAATAATTTTTTGTCAATCAACATTCAAACGTCAGCAGGATACTGTAGATTTGTAACTTCTTCAAGTACAGTACCTACAAACATAAGATAATCAATATTCAGTTATACTGTGACCTCAAAACAGAAGGCATTTAGAAGTTCAGCGTTCGGAATTCCTCATGAAGCCAAATAATAAATGGAGGGCTCCGAGGATTTCTAATATTAGACTCACTCATTAGCAATATTGATAAAATACTATCGTCAAACCGATTGAGTTTATCTTCGCTGATAAAAATGAGTTATGATGAAGCGATAATCGACAGCGACCGGAATAGAACTCAGGCTTGATTTCGCAAGACGATGATCGGCACTTCACACGACTGCGCTAACTCAAACACGGATAAGAGTGGCTATATTATTGAGTGAAATGATTACCATTGAAATAACATTGATTAATTAAAATAATTTTCAATGATAAGAGCAAAATTTCTTATAAAAACATAATGCTTTTTAATTTTTTCCGTTAGAATTTTGTTCAACCTCCTCCGTCTTTTTTACCTCAATCATTATTTTTAGCCAGCTAAGGCGATGTGTTGTGGAGATTTTTTCCGTGAAATGCAAAACTCTTTTCAATCAAAGGTTTCAATTTCATTCATTTATTTGCTTTATTTTTTTAAACAAAAAAAATAATGAAAAAGTATTCCACTAGGATTTGACTTCAGCAATCATGTAGTTATTTCTTAAGAAAAAAATTCACCATAAAAATGTCCTCAACTTTTTTCCCATCCAGTAGAATTTTTATAACGCGAATGGAGGATACTTATTCTATTGAATGAGGAAAAAGAGAGGAAAAAAATGAGTTGTTTTTTTTCTCACCTTATATCCGATCGTTAAGGAGTTTTTTTTGATCGAATGAGAAATTTAATAAATATAAATTGAAAAATCTCTGATTTTCCTTAAATTCTTATTTAAATAAATAATAGAGACGTTTTTTTCAGGCTGAATATTTCATTTCATTCAAAATTTCTGGAAAAATTGAGTACGGTATTGCTCTGTTGAGGACAAATATTGATAGCGGATACTGTAAAATTTCTCACGTAGTTTATTTTTTATGCAATCGAAGTCTACTAGCATACGATTGTCCCCTTATCATTTCAATGTATTTTTATTATTTTATTGATTTTATTGATTTGTTAAGTGTTTCCGATTAACGATATTGATTACGTAATTGGTCATCGACCGAAGGTGATCATTGATGAAAACTTTTTATTTGATTGATCTAATGTCTGTTATTGTTTACGATGCCACAGTTGAAATTAGAAAACAATCATAGATGAAAAATATGGGTATCGATCGTTTGTGAGTTGTCTTCAAGTGATTGAGTCACTGAGTTATTTAAAGCTTTCTGCGTTCCTTTAAAATAACTTTTATATAAAATTATTTACTTTGTAGCTTTTACTAGATGTTGTTTTTTGTTGAGGGTATGCTGAAAAACGTCAAGAAGGGATATCACTCTCAAAATTCCCTCCTATATTCAAACTCTATCTATCCAAAATGCGATTTCAAAGAAGTCGTTCGCTGTGTTGAATTACATGTTTCCCTCCTACCGTAATCAGTAAAGTGCTATAGATTTTTGCTTTGATCACAAATCCTGTAGATATAAAACAATTAGGGACCAAACAAACTCACAGTACTGAAGCTTCAACTATTCTGCTTGTGTTGTTTCGCAGTATTTGACAGTCTTTATCAATTTATTAACTTATTGTTAACATTTAAATGACGTCAGATGTTTTTCAAACGATGAGGTCACGTCTTTCCACTCCATGAGGTTTCCTGAGAAATTTCCCGCTTGATCAACTACTTGACCACATGATGAAGTGCGAAATTTCGTGTCATAATACCTCCCTGAAAAGTTCGAATGAAAGCGTATGAATGAAAAAACAAACAAAGAAAATATCGGAAATTATTTGTGTTCATAAATATTCTACCCAGTCAACTTTACCTGCCAGTAAATATTCCTTTTTTAATTCAAGGTCGATTCCACATGCAGACGATTCAGATGACGTGAAAACTGTAGACGGACAAGGTGCTCCTGCGGGAATCTGGAGAAACACTGCTGAATCCCTCAAAGCAGAACTCTTTTTCCTTCTACAACCTCAGTGATCATTATTTTTTCTTCTCTTCGCCAATAACACTTTTTTAAAAAAGAAAATTATTCGCAAATGTTAACTGAAATCGTTGCTGTTCGTTCTCTAGATTGTCATTTTGGTACAAATTCATAGTTACCGAAGAGATGAAGGACTCTGTTTCCTCAGGTGATGAGGAATGGAACCAAATATTTTGAACTAAACTACCAGTCGTAGTATCTATAGCTTCTTCGTTTAACAACTTAGAGCGAATTGAGGGCAAACAATAACATAAACATAACAAAAAAAGTGTCAAAGAAATCATGAATGTGACTCATTGAAACTCGTTGACCTTGAAAAGCTTCAAAGGTTTGAATTCGTATCCAACATCGCTCATACCACCCCCGGGTGAAATTTTCTTCTTAAGCACTTTGACATGAGCGACTAAAAAGTAAACTATTGAACAATAATCTCAAAGATAAAACAAAAAGAAAAAGTGAGAATCAGTCATATTTCCCCTCAACTGAAATCGGAGGTATTATCAAATGTCAACTTGATTTTGACGTATGATGAAATTTGACTCCGTTGAAGCCATTATAGTGTTTGATGGATAATCCTTATTCGCCAATTTGTTAGTTAAACAACGGTGGCTAGAACTATCGTATTTTCCTCAATGTCTTGAGGTGACGAAATTCTTATAAATCAATTCCTCTCCTACACCAAATGACGCTAGTATCAATTTAAAGTATTTCGAAGGATGTGGAAACTCCTAGCACAGTGCGACTCAATCAGCATAATTAAGAAATGAGTTAAATTATCGATAAAATTTCAGACTTTAATGTTAATCAATTGGCTTGATGACACTGTTTTCTTTTGAACTGACCCCAATCGGCTCCACAAAAAGTTTCTTCACTTGGCCTCAGAGAACATTTGCAAGCGGAAACTGTTGATATAAAAAATATGAAGAGAACGATTGAAAATTTCATTCTAAAATTTAGAAATATTATTAAATTTATTAGAAGCATTGGCTGACAATTAGAATTGCAGACATGACGATCCGTATGTGAGGTTTCTATAGCCTTGAGTCCTACGAGAGGTTCTGACTAGCTCGAAATCAAGTGATATCGGTCATGTGAGTTTTGTTGACGACTAACTCAAAAGTGAGGGATATACGTTTTGTAACTTGTGCTATCGTTTTGTCTGCATAATTTCCATAAAAAATACAGAATTTCACAAATTATTTAATAAAGCGAATGTGATCACTTTGTTTTTCTAAAAATCATACCAGTTTGAAATTTCCTTCAAACCCAACAATACTGAAAATTTGCATATTGAATAAATTAGCGGTATGGTTAATGTACGGTCGGATTACGGTATTATTTATAGACGAATACTTGAAAGTCTTGTTATTTGAGAAGATTTCACTTGAAAATAATGTCAATCGATAAATACAATCTGTTGATTTCAGTACCGAACAAAACTAATTTGAATTTTATTGATTGAAAATGAAACGAACAAGCAAGGACAACAGTTAACAGATCATGCAACAGCATCTATGCGAATCGATTTTTTTTCTGGTCATATAGTGCTATGAAATGAAAGGGGAAATTATAAATAAGTAACCTTAATAGCCTAAGTTTCTTCATATTCTGTAATATCATTTGAATGAACACTCTAACCTACTATCCATCATATTGTGCTATTTCAATGTTTTATATCGCTTAAGACATTGAGTTAGGGCAAAGCTTGGAACCTCTGTAGTGAGTCAAACCAGCATGTACAAATGTCCACTGTGGAGCGCTAACCACAGCATCCCGAAGTTTTCGATGGACTTATGATAGGGATATAAGAAGGGATGATGACAGGGATATGAGAAGAGATATATGCATGGGTGGATATATGGATTTCAAGTTAAAATTCAGAATGTTGCTCTTAAAGAAGTTTCATTCACCTCTGCGTAGTTTTTACCTTAGAGGTATAATGTCAGTAAGAGAACGCTAGTAATGTCAACTATATATTCAAAAATTTTCTTTGAATCACTAGCTAATGTGGTGAAAATGAGGATGAACCGATGAATGAGGAGAAATCTGAGGAGTCAACTCCATAGGTGGTGACAATGGTGTTGAAGCAGTTCAGTTCTGACAATATTTTTTTTCCTTTTATAATTGTTTTCGTCCGTTTAAAATTAAATGCGATAATAATCCGATGAAAAAAATTTGAATACTGTATAATTTTTGACGAAGGAAAACAATTCGCATAATTTATCGTATAATATATTAGTGTTAACTCATTATTTACGTTATTTTGATGAGTTGAGTGACGTCATAGAACGTTGATCTTCTTCTTTTTAGTTATCATAATTTATCTCTTCAAGGTTAATAATCAAAAATCCTCACAACGACTCATTTGATGGAACTCTTTAGAAGAAGCTTACAGTTTTATTCAATGACAAAGTATTTTGTATTTAATAGTTTTCTATTCATTAACGGCTTAGATCACTATTGAAAGCATTGTGATAAAATGTTACTTTAATATATCGACAATGTTAGCGCTTCATCTTAAAGTGGATTATCCTCAATTATAGAGTTATGTGACTCGTATTCATAACTACATTTATGAGTACACAACATTTTCCTCATTTATGTTTCTCCAAAGTTTTGTGCAATGATCTACACTGCTCGTAACCTCGATATGTTCCATTTCAGTTGTAACGATGTCAAATCGTTTCTTTTTCAACTTCAAATTAATAAGAAAAAATATCCCCACAATTTTCTAATGCAGAAGTTCGCCTCATGAAGCATTTTCTTTTCCTGAATTTCACTCTATAGCTGTTCAATGATCAACTTTATAAATAAACATTCTGAGTATCGGATATCAGAAAATTATTATGACCTACCATGGTCAAAACAAAATAAAAATATTGTAGTGATTATATCTAATTACCAGCTCATACCGTAGTTATCAGCTTAATTGGATGTGATACCGATATTCACTAAGCAGCTCGAAACCTTTGACAGGCGAGTGTTGATAAGATATTCACTTCGTATAAGCGAAGTACTGAGTGAGTGTAGATCAAAAGGCTCGGTAGGGTGATGGATAAGCACAACAGATCGGTAATGTGTGGTTGCGGTTTCAAGACCCTCATGAGACCCTATTTTTCGTGACTTACTCAGCATCGTTGGCATATTAGAACATCATTATAACCTATTATAGTCGGTGGGAAATCAGATAATAACTATAAGCTTATTTTTCTTCTTAGACTCATATGTATTTTCCACATAGGAGCTGCACCAGAAAGTCTAAATATATTTTGAACTATTGATTTGTTTCAACCGGTTATAGTTCACCGTATAAGTTTAATCGATAAGTCGATTATACAATATCGGTTATGCAATATTGAAGGATATGTGAGTTGACAGTACTATGATGTAGTTGAGGTGGAAGCCATCAATTAAAGTCAGACGAGAATCTGACTGAAGACTTGAAAAACTTCTTAGTCGAATATGTACTGAATAATAAGTTGATAATGAGATCAGATGCGCAACATATATCTAGAATTTTTCTTAGTTTTCTTCTATTATGTCAGTACTGGTTGTTTAGTGCTACAAAATTTTCAGAGTCAATACAGAAGCCTCCGAGACGAGAAAGAGTCACTTTGGAGCCGAATCTCGCTTAACGTTGCAGCACATCTAAGCACTATAACTGTTTGTTGCTACTGTCGGTACAATTTATGCCGTCCTTATACTG
>KN716580.1:60873-81176 GCA_000816705.1 Dictyocaulus viviparus
GTTTCAACCGGTTATAGTTCACCGTATAAGTTTAATCGATAAGTCGATTATACAATATCGGTTATGCAATATTGAAGGATATGTGAGTTGACAGTACTATGATGTAGTTGAGGTGGAAGCCATCAATTAAAGTCAGACGAGAATCTGACTGAAGACTTGAAAAACTTCTTAGTCGAATATGTACTGAATAATAAGTTGATAATGAGATCAGATGCGCAACATATATCTAGAATTTTTCTTAGTTTTCTTCTATTATGTCAGTACTGGTTGTTTAGTGCTACAAAATTTTCAGAGTCAATACAGAAGCCTCCGAGACGAGAAAGAGTCACTTTGGAGCCGAATCTCGCTTAACGTTGCAGCACATCTAAGCACTATAACTGTTTGTTGCTACTGTCGGTACAATTTATGCCGTCCTTATACTGCCTATGGCGGTTTCAGATTATAACTACAAGCATTTTATGATCTATATGGATGTTTGTCAACCTGAAGCTCATTTGATGCATTCCTCAGTAGTGCAAGCTTTTCACTAGTCCTATGGGTTACATGGGGGCGCAGTGGCTCAGTGGTGGAGGTGTCGCAGTGACACGCCGGCCGATTCAGTTCGTGGCCGCCCCCCAGGCCTACCAAGCCCGCCATCCCTCCGGGGTCGATAAATTGGTACCAGAGGAGTCTGGATAAGATAACTGGCACTGACTTGGTGAATAGTGGTCAACTCAAATCATGTATAGACCAGACACGCATTCAACCACCTCCACGATATCACGTTGAACATGAATGCGGGGGCGCATCCCGCCATAAGGGATTGATCAACGCCAACAATTATCTTATCTTATCTTATGAGTTACATATGAGGTTTATTCTTAGCTTAAAGCATCTTGTTGGCTTGTCAGACTATTGTTTCACTTTAGTTTAAGGAACACATAACTATAAAACATAAAACCATTTATTCAACACACGTTTCCTAATTAAATGGAATATGATAAGCATAGTGATATGAGATGATAAGAAATCAAATCAATCATCAACCAAAGTCAATACTTTGTTTGGAGTACGAAAAGCATTAACAAATAATAATCAATACGAATATTTATGCTTATAAGGTTTTTGGTAACAAGCTTACATTTTAGCTCATTTCAGCTTACACGTGTATTGAGAATGTCTTTTGATTAATAAGAAGTAAAGAGAACATTCATATATCTTTACATAAAGGTCACAAAAGATTTTGATCTGCCTCATTTTCCAAACATCGTAAAAAGAGTATGTTAAAAAGTAGTTCGTAGAGAAATAATGTTAGATCGAAAAAATGAGGGGCAATATAGTAACATTTTTTGTGTAAGGATGATATACTGTAGTTACTCAGCAATTGAACTTATTTTTCTCCAGCTTCTCCACTAATGCTTTTGGTACCTTTTGCCATTCAAGTACAACTTCATAGAGTTCTTCGGACGGATTATCTGGTAATATTTGACCACACAATACCGTATACAGTGTTCCATTCAGAACTCTTCCTGAAACTCAAATATTTACATCAATAACGATTAGCTGTTGGGTTCGGTCCTGAAAAAATTTCTACCCGGTTGGTCATTAAGACACGTGGCGGGAACCTAGGAGGCGAAAGCGAGTAGATCGCTAGCCAAACGTGAATTTGAAGTTTAATTGAGTCACGGCTGAGTTGGACTCAAAGATAACTGTACTCTTTAATTCTGCTGGATTGAATAAGCTCATATTGTTTTGTATGCATATGGGTACGTTTATCCATGCGTACCTTTTTGTGTTTATATAAATAAGAATTGTATTCAGCACATCTATATTCAACCAAAAGCCCACAATCGAAAAGCAGGAGTTACACGGGAGGGTTTCAAGAGTCGCCTCTGAAGAATAACTCCCAATCTACTCAGGTATGAACCACAAAGTTGCCTCAGAAGTAGGAATATTCAGCCATCATTTGAAAATTTTGCACAATCTTTGGCCCTTAACACAGTAAAAGCAATAGGCTTCATTTCGTTGCTCCTAAAACGAATTCAGAATTTTTCTTGATACGGAAGCTCTGGGCAGTTCGAGAACAAATAGGCTTGTGAAATCACTAAGCAAACTCGGCTATCCAGAACTGAATGGATTAAGGTGACGATTTTTAGATACAATGTACCTACGTTGACGTCAGAATGTCCCGTAGAAGACGTTCTAACTTGTGCTGAGAATATCAAGTAGAACATCATCGGACTTAGCCGAAAACTAGGACAGAAGTCATTTAGTCTTGTTTATTGCATTAAAAAAGCACCGTTCCTTGTGACATGCGATAACAAACATGATTTACTCGTTAACTCAAACCTGTTCATTAGTATCGATTCTTTTAAGTGACGAATAACTCAAATCGATATCAATATCAATATCAAAAACATGTGGTAGCTACTAGCTATTACAGTCTACGCTGTGTATATTTATAGCATTTGAGTAGATCAAGATGAAACCAAAACATTCCTTGTGAGCTTAGAGAAGTTCTAAAAAGAAAATCACACATTCTGCAAGGTCGTTGGTGAGTTTAACGTCAAGATAACCGCTGGAAAACGCTTTATTGAGACTCGTGAACTTAAATGAAAAGTTATAGCCAAGGTAATTCAGAATTCTAAATAGCCTTAGTTCAGTGCCCATACCTCTGAAAAATTACCGTGAAGTGAAAATAATTTGATGTCATAGCTATCTTCTGGATATATAACGTCATTGACAACATCAACAAGTATTTTCACTTTTTAAAATACCACTTTGACTGAAATGCGAAAAATGTCAAGAGTTTAAAGATTACAAAGCGATTGGCTCCGAAAATTCTTCAGCGTCCACACGGAAAAGCTAGAGCAGCACGTAAGCACCAGTTAAAGTCCGAACTTAAAGCGCCCTTAAGAAAAGCAGCCATAAAAGATGTTATAGGAAGAAGATCAAGGGTGAGTAGAAGCTGAAGCAGATGAAACTAGTAGTAGTATCTACAATACTGACCGACAATACACCAATTTACATGCCCAGGAAGATCAGTCTCTTCTCGAATCTTTAGATGTTACGTAAGCAGGGTGCATGATCATTAGGTGAATTTCAACACGTCGTCGAAAAAGTGATGCGAGTTGTTTCTCGCATCATGTAAGCGCTAAAGGAGAATCGAATTACAGACCCACGTCAGAGGTCAAAGGTGAAAGGCGTATTCGCAAGCGAACAGCAATTGTGACCTGGGGCTCGGGTTTTAATTGATAGTCGGTCTTGCAGTAAGTGAATGGACTCCGTTGGATGTCAAACGTACTGCAAGCACACCACCTGGTCGGTTGTCCATCGTCTTCACGGAGGTTCAAGAAAACGACAGTGATTCTTAGGAAGTCGCCAGATTAAAAAGAATAACCTAAGCTACATTTGTGCTCGATTAAAAAAGAGATTCCTTGGACATTGTTAGATTCAGCAGATGACTAATGGGATTCCAGGTAACATCGTAAGGCTGGTCTAGTTTTTTATATAGGTATTTTCTATAAAAATAATGGATAAAGTACAATATTTGACCTTTAGCTTAGACATATTATCTACTATATAAAAATTAATGATGAAATTCAAAATTGGTAAGAACAGCGAATAATTTGATCTAACTCCAAATCCCTTACCAGCAAGTAGATATTCTTTTCCAGCACCAATAATCGTAAGACCACATGCTGGTGATTCTGATGGTGTATAGATGTCCGTCGGTAGTTCGGTCATATTAGATGGTTTCTGAAATGATAACGTGAGAGGTTATTTTCCTCATAAGTCAATTTTGTACATTTTTACGAATAAAATTAGCAATTATTGATTGATTACCACGTATTTTTAAACACTTCCAAAGATCAAAAACGTATTAACTTTATTGCAGAAGAAATCAGGCAGTGTTGAACAGTGGTAGGGGACGCTTCATTGATTTTCAAAGGTCAATCCTTCTTCAGGCAAGTGAAGCCTGCCATTCTTTCGGCGGGATCGCTACCTCAGTAATTTGTGAGGATAAGCAGCACTGATTTCGTAAACACTAATCATCTTAAGTCAACGTTTAGATTAGAGTCGCATCCAATCACTTTCATGGTATCACACAGGAAGTGAATGAATGGGGCGGCTAAAAGAGGTGAACGCAGTGAGTTCACCTCCTTATGTTTATCTGCATGAGGATTCTGATTCTGATTCTGATTCTGATTCCAATTTTAGAAAAGCTGCACTAATACATTTGCATAATAACATTATTCCTTACTTAATATTGCATTCATTAAAAGAAGAATTTGCTTATAACTTTAATTAAAGAAATTATTGATGATTGTTTATGTCAAAATTGTAAAATACTTTTTACCTTATAAACATCCAGGTGACTCACTGCGTATCGAATGTTGTTAAGACCTCTTCGTGAGGAACCGGCAGGTAAAGGTTGCTTTGAAATACGTAATTTCACTTTTACATGAGACACTGAAATGATATTTTATTATTATCTAATTTACAATTTTTCACCTTAAAAATAGTTTATAAATAGCGCTGCTATTACGAAGCTTTTTGCTTAGCGCCAGCCGGTAGTAATGTGAGAGAACAGGTAAGACATTTACAATCCTCATTGAGGAAATCAGTTTGAGAAATGGAATCTCGTAAGCTTATTGATCTTTCAGGTGTTTTTAGCATCCTCTATATTGTTTATATTGACATATTGATTGGAAAAAAATTTTAAAAAATGTTACTTAAACCTCACCCCAATCGGCAGCACAAAATGACTCTTGACTGGTCTGAGATTTACATTTACAGCACGACGATAATAAAATACATAGAGCAAATGAAAAAATAAATAATATGTTGTTCATTCCTGCAATATTTCATGGTTGAAATAAATTGATTCAGACAAACAACAACAACCACAACAACAACCACAACAACAACAGCAACAACGACAAACATCTTGAAATTTAAGTTCCAGTGAGACCCGCAACATAATTGATGTAAATAAGAAACGACTTAGAAAAAAGCAATCTTCAACATCCAGCATCTCTCCAACTCAAAATTTGGAAATAAGATTGAAAAAATAATAAAACCACTAATATTACAATAAATATGTAATTGTAAGCATAATGGTTAGTGGTACTGCAGTGCGGACGGAAGCTTTGGCTTCAGTATTCATCCCGATCCTGCAAAGCCTTCAGGGAAGGCAAGAAATCGACACCTCCTTCGTTGCTGGTTCAATTTAAAAAAGACTCAAAAAACGATTTAGTTAAGCTTTTTCCATGCAAATCTTTCCTTTACACGTCAACATTTATGAAATCTGAGTAAAATGACGACAACCTCACAAGATAGAGTGAAACGGTGAGTAAACTAATTAGAGTAATATTATTCAAAATCGTGTACAATCCGTAGCAATATGGAGAGTCCAAATCTTATTAAAACCGAAATGTAAGTAATTGCATCCATTGTAGGTGTAGCTGAAGGAAAATTGTGGCTGTACATTGAGACAGAAGTTTCGAGTTGTAGAGGGAGAGTTTTGAACTACCTCAGAAAGTTCGAACTAGATAAAATTAAGAGTTATGGAAGATGTTTTGACTAGTGATCAACTGTAATTCGTCCTTAAGTATTTATATTAGTGGTTTGCAATGACACATATGATCTTGTTCCCTCATCAATTCAGCTTAGAAAAAAAAGTGAGAAACGATAAAAATGATATTTACCGATGGACTGAACAGGTTTTTCAACGAGGAACCACACAATACATCAGCAAACTATGTACTCTTACAATCCTCGCTGTTCAGCAAATTGATTATTCAGCATTATTTTTTCACTGTGATCTGCTACAGTAACTCGATTACTGTAGAGTATAAATAAACAGCTCATCACTACATTAAGTAACCTCTTATTGCTTCCCTTAGCGTTACTCATCAGACTTTTAGTCATCAATTAATAGTCATTCGAGCAAAATATCTGGTAATTAAAAGGCAGAAAATGCTCCTCCACTGAAGTTTTCAAGAAGAATTCTGCAAACCTTTTCAATTTGAGGGCAAAAAAAAGGAGTTAGTAAATGAGGTCAGAGAGGAAAAAACATTATGAGTGGTGTGAAATACGTAAAATTGAGCCGTTATCGTCCTTAGTGGTCGCCAAACACAACACAGTGTAACAATCGTTGTACAACTAGTTGTTGATAAATTTATTAATAAAATTAGTCATCATTTCATTTAAATATATTCCAAAAATAGTGTTGTAGAATAAATAAATAAACAAATAAACAAGATTTACTATAAATATACAATAAAAACACATATGTATGTAATCAAGTAGTATTCGACGTTACTGAGTTATTCCTAAAGTTCAGAACCTCACTGTATTACAATGGCTCACTTGACTGAAAATGTGTGTGAGCTTCTAGTTTGAGTCATGCCTGAGGTGTCGAGTTTCAAGATTACCTCAACAAAGTTTAATATATTTGAACCGTACCATTATGATCTATCATAAATTGCAGAAAAATTCACTTACTATGAAGTTGATCTTAAATTCAGCTATGTTCTACTGGCTTTATAAGTTTGATCTTTTTTTTGACCAAGCTTCATTATCGATTGATGTTAGATGTTATTGTTCACGATACCTATTTCTATGCTTTCCTTCTATGTTATTTTTACTTTATATGAAACATGTGTGGTTTATTGATTATCGATTAGTTAAAGTAGGCGTCAATGAATTCAACATTTTCCCTTACCTCATGCAAGAATAGTTTAATAATCTCATTACGTTCTAAGAATTAGCTGAATGTAATGTGATTTCTTCTTGGATCATGAGGTTAATGAGAGTCTGACCATTAGGATAAAGCTCTTTCTGCAATCAATTTTCCTCTACTTCCCTCCTTTAGAGGAGCAAATACCAATATGTGTGGTATTTTGACTAAAGATTACTTGGTTTTGATGTGTCATTAAAATTAAAGAGATTACGCCAAACAATGCTTGAATTTTCTTGAATAAAAGCGACCTTGTTGAATATGAACTTCAGAATTACACAGGACTCAAGAAGTTCAACAAGGTTCAATTGAAAAAAAGGTTGAGGTCAAAGCTCAGCTCTTATAGAAGCTACATCGTGCCTCAGAATCCTACAGCTTTTTCCTTTTGAATAAGAACAGAGGACAATGTACTTTACAAATAATTCGTACTGCTATTTAATAAAAGTGTTGAGGAATAGTTAAGCAGGAAAGTATGGGAAAATAGATAATGTTGATCTATAATTTTATATAGAAGTTATGTTACATGGAACAACTTTGCTTCATAAGGCAAATGATGAAAGTTTATGTCCGATATGATCTGCTACGATCGACTTTTGGAGATCACTAAATCGTCACCACACCAAAACATCGACTTCACCCTAAGGAAATTCTATACCGTATACATGTCTCAAGACAACATCTTATAGCAACTCTACATCTTCTAAGAACAAATAAAGGATGTGATTTAATTATTTTTCAATATAGCTTTCATCTTATATATTGATTTGTTGATCTGCTGACCTATTAATCTTATCTATGTTGAATCAATACGTCATTATTTACTATTTTCATAAATCGATGTAGGGACTGAATGTGATTTTGGTACCAACAACGACCGATGGTGAGCACCTTTGATGAAATTCCCTGTGCTTCTGGTCTACACAATTGATCCCATTAGCAATTCACTTCAAAATAGTACTGGTCTGGCCGATGGCAGGATGAAACTGGCAACGATTGTACATGGCGTTACAGTACAACCACTGCCTAGGGCATTTCTTCCACACCTAGCCGATGAGAAATGCTGTTGTTTTAGATAAAAAAACTGATATTGTATTTTCAACGCTTCGTCCAAGCTTCTCTGCTCTCCAAATTTCTTCGTAAAGAAAGCCTCTCTGGGCTATTGAAATGAGGGTGTTGAGTCAAATAGACTAACACGATTGGAGGCAATTTAGAAATCTCTGAAAGCTATTATATGAAAACTATATCACATATGTCAGATGGCATTAGAATTATTGAGGATCAAAACATACGTTAGAGTTTGATTACTGTCATTTTTGATCTACTCTATCACCTGCTAAATGGATTTTTTCAACTGAATAAGACTTTCCTGATTTCATCAATTGATAATAAAACTTCTATGTGTTTATTATTGAGACTGTTCTAGCTTAATGTTTTTTGCTCACTTAAGCTTATTTTTCCTTATTTGCATTTGATTTTTGTTTTCTTTATAGAAAATTAAGTGTAAGCGTTAATTGTTTGAGTTCACAGCAAACGAAAATGAATCTTCAGTTGTTTGAAAAAACTTATTTATGTGAAGGAACTATCAGTAATTTCCTCGTTAATCCTCATTGATAATTCTTATTTACCTCAATATTGAGTCAAATGGTAACTTTAATGTCGTTGTTTATTCATTTCGGTACTGTCGAACAGCGTCAGTTTAGACGAACAGCAGTTTTTGTTTGTGCTTATTTTTAAATCGATGACTTATTACTTTACTGTATGACGCATATTTAAATTGCAAACCTATTTTTTGAATGAGAAATCGCTTTGTCATCGATTTTTTTTCTCTCTATAAAATAAACATCTTCTAGAACCGTCATCATTAAATCACTTGCATCTTTCTATTTTTTTTTCTCTTGAAAACTTGTTAGCTAATCGGTACGATCAGTTTACCTCAGTTAATTAATCATCGTTTGTTTTCGTATTGAGTTTTTTCAACAGCTTAATGAGAGCTTACACAAGAGAAGCTCGTTTGAATAGCGGATTACTGTAATTCAGTGATTTATATACACATATGAGTCGTCTTGTTTACTTGCTTACTTCTACCAATTATTTGTCTCTAATTTCATCTTGTTTACTTGTTTACTTGCACCGATTACTTGTATCTAATCTCATCTCGTTCACTTGTTTACTTCTATCGATTACTTGTCACTCACTTGTCATTCGACAAGCTTCTTCTGAACTTGGTCAAACTGCTTAAATACTTTCAAACACAACGATAAAAATGAGTCGTTGTTGTTGTTGAACAGCCAACATGTTCGTTTCGTTTCGTTATTTTTTTTTTCTCATGGTGAAGCTATATAGAATAATTGAAAAGTATTGATTTTACTGATGTGCAAGATGAGCAGCAAAGACTAATCCATTCTTTTTTTTTCTTTGCTGTTTCTTTTTTCCCCTCCTCTTTCCGTCTCTTATAACCATTATTTTCTTCGAACCGAATCGATAACGCGATGATGTACAACAACAAATGTTTGCAGAAATGACTAAGAACATTTTTTCATAAACAAATAATTTTTGTTTTTTTTTCATCAGCTTAAAAACAATCCCATCAGAGGACAAATACAAAAACACCGTACTATTTCATCCCATTTCACCTCTACTCCATTTTTATACGAAAATCACTCTTCCCTCCAGGGCAACACATAGTAGCTTCAGTGGAACGTTATTGAAAAGGATCTTATCGATCTAATAACTACAAACAATGACGTCATCACATACTAACAAACTATTATTTATATAATAGTCTTGTAAATAATAAAATTCACACCAAATCGAATAGCTGCGCCATGCGTGTTTGAATCACTCACTGGCTGAGGTTACCAAGTTTTGTGATTGACTCAGCAAACATCCTATAGGATAATAATATAATATAAGAATATAAATCCAACATGAAGCCTATTATATTTAGCAAACATTAGAGAAATAATTGTAGAAAGTTTACAGGATAAAAATCACCTAATGTACGGTCCTGTGGTGAAGATGTTCAAGTCCTACAACTTCATCTTCCTCGTATTCAAGGTTTTAATCTTCTTCTTCATACTGATGAGCATGAAAATGTTATGTACATTCGGTATTGATGAGTCGTTCTTGAGTCACCTACCACTTCTACCTCGTTATCGTTTGCTGATTGTTCTCTAGATTGTCTTCAAGATAGGAAATGTCAGCTGCTATTGGTAATTTCATGTAGATCTATTGTGTAATACCGCAGTTTGTTCAGTAGATTATTTTATTGATAAGAATGTTTGCAGATAAAAATTCAAAAAAATTCTGAGTTCGATCTCCTCAAAACCGAGTGTCGTACGATTTCTCGTTAGTAAAATATTATGTGAGCTTATAAAAGGAAAAAACATCTAATCCGTCACATTCAACTTTTTTTCGTTGAATGAAATGAGGTGATTAAGATTTTTTAAATGAGTGAAATTTCACTCAAAAACTCTTCACATCGTAGTGATATCATAATCTTTTGTACGATATTATAGGTATGAGGCATTTTTGAGGAATAAAAAAAATGCATGTATTTGGATTCTTGTACTTTCTTCGTCACGAGAATCATTATTTTTACAAGCATAAACAACTTTAATTCATCAACCAATATCGAAAAAACCAGTGAAATCAATACTCATTTGAATCCATTAAGTATTATGAATGCGTACGAACATATGTAAAGCAGTAGGTTATTAGAGTTTCTTATGTAAGTTGAGGAAGCAGTTTATTGATCATTTGAAGATGAAGACTGGTTGGTCTGTGAGGAGGAATCAAATATGCAAACTCTATCCAGCAGCACACACGAGTTACTGCTGAGTTGCTCGTGACCAACATGTCACCTCATTCTTATCGTCCTCATCATACTGCCTTGAGATAGCTTAACAAATTCTGCTGTGAATTTGAATACAATGCTTGGCCAGTCGATATGTTGTGACGTTTTCACTCGTTAGTACATGAAGTTCATATTGAAGATGTTCATCTTCATTCGTATCATATTCGTTTATACAAATGTTGTCTAAATAGCTATATAAATATGTCGTTGAGTTTATGAGAGGTACACATTGACGCTATACATCCCTCATAAAAAGTCTATCACTTAAATCCACTGCTGAGAGGATAAGTGAATTGTCGATCCCATTAAACGAACGTCGTAGGCACTTTTTTGCACTAAAATTATTTTATGGTTTTTTCTGATTAATGTTTCACTTGGCATTTGTTCACTTAACTCATTGGACTCAGTAACAATAAAGCCTGTTGATTTGTTTCGTAGTTGATAAACTGAGACTTAAAATAGGTTGTTAACTCATAACAAGTCATGAAACCTTATTTCGGAGTCACAGATCCGGACTTAATAGATAAATAGTAAAATGGGAATGCTTCCAGTTATAATTATTCCTTGTTTGGAATTCTTAACTGATATTTGAACCAAGATAAGATAATCCCTCAAGTTAATCGATATCAATAAGTGCGGTATACGCCCACGCAATCGTGTTCAAAGTGATTTCGTCGAGATGATTAACTACGATTGATTTCTCTATACAATGTTATCTAAGTTTGCGACCAATCATCAACAAATCAGTGCTAATGATTTCCCCAGCTTTCATCGTTATTAATTCACCTACCTCGGAGGGAGGGATATGGGCTTGATAGGTCGAGGACTGCCACGAACCTAAGCCCAGTGATTCGATTTTGTGGTTCACTGAGTGTTTTCCATGGCACTTTGCTATGCACCACCGCTACTTAACTATTCATTGATGAAACTAGCCTTTTTTTGTTTTCATTAAATTCTTTGAATGCAATCTTTCATCATGCTGTAAATTTTTATAGTCATCAGAACTGTAACTGTTTTTTTTTCGTGTCGTAAAGAAACGAACCTCCAAGAGGTCACATACTTTCCCTCAACAGTGCTTGAGAAAAAAGGGACTGATTCTTTAGATAACTGGTAAACCTATTTTGTAGAAATTATCGATCAACAACACACTAAAAGGTTGGGAACGGAGAGTGGCATGGGAGAATAAGTCGGGTATTGATCGACTACGAATCGTTTATAAAAACACCCACCTATGCCCATAGCATTTTACCCATATGACGTCATCTCTGTACGTTTTTTTATATGAAGTGTGGTTGAATATTGGGATAGAAATTAAGCTATAACATTTCACATGACTAGTCATTAAGGAGGTCCTCTTCCTTATATACATAAAATTTCCAATACTTTTTTTTCTTGTCTTCAAATGTTTGTGATTCTTCTACAGAGGAAAATACATAAGGTTTTTCGCCGATATAAAAAATCTAATATAAAGGCAATTATTATCAATATATGAACTATAAGTATTAAGAAAAGAGGAAAAGTGACAGAAAATTAGGAGGTAGAGATGGAGAGAGGAACGAAAGAGTCCAAATAATCACCAACATACAAAAAAAACCATCCGATTTCTAATATGCGAAAATAATTGAATAATTTAATACGTTATTTTTCAGTAATCTATTCAAACACGACATGTATTTCGATTTATCCGTTACAATTGCATTGGAGCGCGTTTTCTCACCTCATATGCCATAAGCTTTAAAATGCTTTCATTTCAAAAGCTAAACATTCACTCTATAATATTCTAATTTTTTTTCGAATAAATAACATTTTAATCAATAGAAAAAATTATAGTTTACTGTACTGGTGTAAATTCATCAAGCTTCTATACTAAATATTTAGCATATGCTTAATCCTAAGTGTATATGAGTCTGTTATATTCCCAGTTGTACCTCTATTCGTCCTCATTATTTCATTTCTCTCCTGAAAATTCCTCATGGAATTACATTCATCTACATGTTCTTTATATTTTTCTACTTTTTTTTCTTCCTCGTTATCACTTTTCTAACTCATAAATGTGATTTTAAATTCGAATTCAATCATTCTAAGAACTATAAAACACTTAAGGGTGGCAACGTCGATAAGCACAGTTACAATCATAAGAGTAAAATCAATCGATAAATCAATTCAGTCATTGAGTTAGATGTTCCCATTGATATCTTATAGTACATCTATCAGTCTATATAAAAACTTAATAGAATTGTGTTCTTTCATCTTAAAATAAATCTATTTTTATAAAAAAAAACTGTTTCGCAGAAACGCAATGTTGATTGAACTATGTGCAACATATGCGATAGTTTTTGTGCTCCATCGAAATAATTCAAACAGTTGTGATCTAGAAAGATCAATAGATTGCCAGAGTACACATGATATTTGATCTTTCGCTATCGATTAACCATTACGTATCGTAACAATAGAAAATCGAGCTACCACATGAAGTATACGTATCGATTAGAGATGAATAAAAGCTTGTCGTTGAAAATTTCGAACGACATCCATCGATTCCGTTCGTGTCGTGTTTTAATGCGTTTTTTTTTCTGTCTGTTAGACGGATAGAATCCATCTTTTTATTTACCAATAAAATAAATCGCTTTAAAAATCAGCCGTATTGTTTTCTGCTTTAAAGAAATTTGAAAAAAAAATTTTTAATTAGGAAGCAATATGTGTCTTAGCATAATTTTTACAAGCATAGTTTCCTCATTTCACTCCAGTTATACTGAGGGAAGAAAAAAGGCGGTGAGATCAAAGAATTCCTCCGAAGTTAAAGCGTTACAAAATTTCAGTTAACATTTTATAACGTATAAAGTAGAAAATTTAGAAAAGAAATTCTATGAAAACTCGATAAACGAAAATATTAATATATCATTTAATTTTTTTACATGTTACTTTACAAAATTAGTTTGTTTGCCTTTCAGGGAATTTTTTCGATCGTTCAGAGATCACAACGATTATTTATGCAAAAATTTTGTTGCAACAACGAGTTAGAAAAATCGATAATCGATTACGCGGCATTAGAAATTTGTAAAATAAATTGTGACTACAATTTTATTGATTCTGAACGATATGATCTCCTTTCTGTTCCTCGAAACGTTTTTTTTCCTCCTCATTGTTAGCGAAACGGCTACAAACTGAACTCGATTTCTTTTTTTTCTCTGTGGTCCAACGTCAGCCATTTGTTACAGCTTCATGAAAACTGAAATCAATAAGAATTGTTGGAAAAATCTTTTGTTGTGGTTGAGCATTTCTATTTTTTGAGATTAGTAGCGGCATACTGTAGCCGAGTGACGGCTGGTAATTATACTTTAACTCATTCTCGCACGATTTACATCTATTGAAATGAGTTCTTTTTTTTCATTTTCAAAGCCCAACAAGT
The DNA here is from genome assembly GCA_000816705.1 of Dictyocaulus viviparus. Taxonomy (NCBI): domain Eukaryota; kingdom Metazoa; phylum Nematoda; class Chromadorea; order Rhabditida; family Metastrongylidae; genus Dictyocaulus; species Dictyocaulus viviparus. The sequence goes on from KN716580.1 coordinate 74,863, forward strand.
CCAATTTAATCTTTAACTAGAATATGAGAAATAAAATCATTGATTTTCATACTTGTACTATTTCATAGTTGTGTTTCTTAAGGTTATGTATTTATTATGAGTTCTCGATATCCTCAAGCATATCTGGTATAGCCCTCACAAGTTATGAGGCTGTTTCATATCTAGTTAAGTTTTCCATGCTACTAAATTGATTTTGAAATGCGTTTTGCGACTGGAACAAATCAATAAGCAGAAGCTTCATCGGGGATCCCAATGATGAATTTCTTAGCTTTAAATCATAAGAATTCGAATTTCTCAGTTATAATATTGAGTAAGACCATATCTCACGTTGAAACTTACAGTAGACTCTCTCATGCAAATGAAACTGAGGTACTTTACAGCAATACGAAAAGCATATTACTAAACCTGAATATGTGAATGATTAAGCTGGAAGTGAAGTTTTGTAGAGGAATGAGGTATTCACATGTCTGTAGACATTTCATTCGTTTTTTCTTCCTACTTGATTACGGTACTAATAACGTATTGAATTTTTGTAGTTCAAAAAGGAGTTCAATCCTAACATTAGTAAATATGAAAATCTTTATGATCTATATAGGTAAGAGGATTCTAATATTCCTGAGTGATGAAAAGATCTGGTCAAACCTTTATCGATTATAGTTGACGTCATTCTTATAGTATTGTTTATGAATTTCTAGCATCTGTACTTCTTTGAAGTGTTATATTGATTGAACTGGTAAGCTTTTGATCATCTGTTCTTTCGTCGATGCGATCTTTCTAAGACAGATGTGGTCCTACTTTTTATTATTATGAAAATCTCTCAAGGGTTTTAGTCTAATGATTTATTCTACCAATTTGTCATGATTTCCTCAATAGACTTCAGATTTCCTCAATATTTTCGAATTTCCAGTAGGTTTTTCCAAATGAGGCATGTGACTTATTTACTGCTTGCATTTATTAGCTGCCCAGTTTGTGAAACCTTCAGTCCATTAGCTACCGTACCATTTTTTTTTTTTAAACAGACAGCGTTTGGGATTAAATTGCTGAATAAATGCAAGCGTGATTTAAAATGTGAAAATATTGCTATGGGAATAATCTAACAGTGATGTCATTTTCTATGTTAAAGCATGATGTATAAAACCTGCTTTTCAATCTGTGCTTAACATTTCCTATGTCATCTGATGAGGCCTTGGGGCATCAATAGTGATGATAATGATGAAAACGATCTCAAGGCGTTATTGATCCATAACGAATTCGATTGGCGGGATGCGCTATTAATATGACGTCATTTATAATCGTGAAGGGGATTGCATTGATATCTGATCTACTCAATAGCTATCGATGACCAACCTTTGTTGTGTCATTTATATGCACCTCATCCTCATGAATGATTCTGATAATAAACAAATCAGCGACGTCAAAAGCATGAAAAGCTTAATTCGAATTCAAATCGGCTGCCATAATAATAACAATAATAATAATAATAATAATAATGACGCAAATATTCACATTATTATTGAAGGTATGTTTGTTTTTGTCCATTATGTTTCATCTACATTATAAGATTGTTTATTTTGCTAAAAAAGCAGTTTATACTACTTATTAACTTTATAGTGATCTAACTGAATGCGTACTGTAATGTCTCATGAGGGAAATTCTGTGAGGAACTCCGATCTGTTTGTTCATCTGTCTGCATCGCATTCTACATTTGCATCCTATTTGTTTTAAAGGTGGTGTTCTACTGTAACTCCTCTCACTACCTACCTCTGTAAACCGATTATGTATTCTCATAAATGTACTCAACGTTTGACTCAATGTCTCTATACCTCCTTATATCATAATAAAATTAAACAACAATAAAATCTATTGATCCACCATACAGAACGATGTTAATGCGAGCCACATATGGGTCATATAAATTTTTTCTTTTTTTTCAATTTGATAAAAAATAATGCTAAACTCAAATAAATGCGCTTATATCAAACAATCTAATAAAGGCAGAGCTGTAATGATGAAGCTCAAATTGAGTAAAAAAGAGAGGAAAAAAAAAGAAAAACCAAAGAAAAATGATCCTCATTTTGTCATTTTTCTTCTGGCAATCAGTTAAGTGTTTTTTTTTTCGGTTCCCTCAAATCTTTTTAAAATATCGATTTTATGCTTATATCTCTATTGGTGATGCTGGATGGCTTAAAACATTCCAACGCTTGTGCAATTTTTCACTCAAACAATTGAGGATCTGAGGAGGTTTTAAAATTGCTATACATAAATTAATTGCGGAACAAGCTGCATATTAATTATCCTATTCAGAGGTTTTTTTCTTTTCATCGTCTAATGAAAACGAAGCGAAACCGAACTCAATGGAGAATTAATTTTGTATTAAGAAATTTATGTCAGCTTAATATAATGATGAGGCTATTGATTTTTGTTTAGGACTTATTTACTCGCTTAATTTGAACGAGGCAACAATAAATCTTCATGTAATCAATATCTATTTTGTATTATTACTGTAATTTTTGGAAGAAATATAATGGTTGCACGTAATTTGTGATCTTTGATCCGGATAGATAAATTTCACTTCGAAGTTTTCGTTTTTTTTGTTCGATGGAGGAGTTAATTCTGCAAGATTAATATTAATCGAACCGTGAACTCTCCAAAATATTATGCATATATGCAAATTATATGAGGTATCGACTTGCAGTATAATTAATTTTTTTTCTATTTTCATTATACAATTTCATAATGAAATTTCTCGTAAAGCATTCGATAAAGCTGTGAAAAATCTTGAATGTGAAAGAAATGCTACTACCCGCTTTTTTTCTACTGAAAATTGCCGCAATCTTGGCAATTTTCCAAAAATTTTATAGCATAGTCGATATTGGGCGAAAAAAAATCGATACTGACATTAATTTGTAATAAAATTTTTGTTTCGTTCTCTTTCGTCCTTTTTTTCTGCTCGATAGAATCATTTTTTGATGACATCTTTATAACGTGAGTTTATTTTGGAGTTGCATGGCGCAGTGCTAGAAATGCGACAGTGATACGCAAGCCCGACTCAGGTTCGTTGTCTCCCACAGACCACCTCTTAAATGAGCTATTTCTCTGAGGTCACTAAATTAAAGCCTCAAACCACTGTATCGACCAGGCTGGAACTCAACTCACGACATTACGTTGAGCACACATGGTGCATAGGAGCATTCCTCAACAAGGATTGGTCAACACCAGCACAAAACTTATACTCAAGCTACTCAAAATATATATCTCGAAATACTCATGCTTAGCTAATATTTGGTTTACAATGTTCGGTACGAAGGATTCACTAGCAGTTATGAAGTTTGAGTTGTAAGCTGGTGAGGAGTAAGCTTCAAAGTAAATTTTAATGTATTTTACAGAGTTTAGACAAAATTTACTAATGTTAAGTAAATGATATTTTAGGAAATTTTTCTGTTTCATAGATGATACCTTTATTTTTAATTGTTCATTAAATGGAAAATGAGGGTAGAGAATTTTCACAAATCATTCCGTCTAATCCGGAAACTATTAACTCCCACTGGATTACAGTAAGTCTCCATTTCAAATTAAACTTTTTTCCCCTTTTCTTCAGGCTTGAAAGCTTCACGTTTTGAAATATATTTATTGAAAGATAACTTGTAAACGGTAGAGTACTGTGAGGTAATTTTTATAATTTTTTTACCTCATAACAATTTTTTTTAGAATGGATATCTAGAGCTTCTATTGAAGAAAATAACAGAAAATATGTCTAGTGATAGATTTAAGGAGTTAACTGAGTTACTTTAATAGTATGTTATTTGAATGTGAAAAAAAGAAACCACTGATATTATTGATATTATAAGCGCCTACAGTAAGAGAATATATATTTCCAATGTGGAAATCAAATTTCCTTCTTATTACGGCTTCTTTTTTTTTTGTCCTCACGAATTATATTCTCCTACTGTATCCTCAGAAGTAAAGGTTGCGCTATGACGTTAAGGAGGGAAAATTTCCTCACTATCGTCTTGGAAAATTCTGGTCCCTCACGCTTTAGCACAGCACTACGATGAAGCTAGAACTGAAACATTCTATATGGGATTGGAGAGCGTCTACCTAGAAAGTCACGCATTCACATGATCACTTGGTGTCGACAATAGTTGATGCTAGGCTTTTTCCGTACGATGCAAATGAGGATATCTGAATTCACGATGAGATCACAGACTCATTGATACACTCCAGTCTGTCGATGATAAGGTGGACTGGCGATGTGACGCGTATGAGTGATGGCCGGTGAAGTCGTACGCGATTTGATCTCAATTGTCACTACAGAAAAACTACCTGCTTGATGTTTAGAGCACCTAACGAAGGTCCTAGGAAAAGATTGTGATTCTTCTGTTGAATCTCGATAAACGGCGAAAAACGAAAAGAAACACACTGATGTTATCCTTCTCAGTGATAAGGAAGCATATAAGATTTATTTAAGCTTCGTTAACGTTCAACGGGAGCACCGTAGCACACAAGAGATCATAGATCATATCACTGGAGATCTTTATTATATTATGAAGCTTCCAGTTTTTTATAATTTCATGATTTATAATAAGAAGTGGAATAATTGAAAGTTTGAGAATATGGAAGTTTTCTTGTTTGTTTGCATCTTCATCCTTTGTAAACATAATTCTTGACTAACAAAAATTGTTTGTTTGTTTATTGTTGAATTTGCCTGTCCTCGAGACATGATTTTATAATAGTTCGTATTCCTCAGTTTTTTAAATCTCGTCACTTATTTTTAAGCTAATGTTACCACCATCCGCTTCATTAACTAGAAGATTCAATAGTGTTTTTTTCAAAAAATTTTTGTTAATTAAAGAGTGTTGAGTTCAAGGAAACCAGATTTGTGATGGCTTGTGCAATTGTGGACAATGAGGTTCCAGCATTTGTGAATGAGGTGCTTGGAAAAACTACTGAAGTACCGCCAGGAACGTACGTTTAGTTAATACTATTTGTTGCTACAGTACTTCCTCAGTATTATTTTCACCATTATCATTATTTATGATATTTTACTATCAATAAGGTTCTATTTCTTTCCAATAACTCGTCGTTTTCTACCTCAGATAATGAGGACGCGAAGAAGTTTGTGAATTTCAGGAAAAAAGTGTTCACTGTTAAAGAAAAGCCGATACTTGTGATAAATGATTCTGGAAAATTTTACGCAATAAGTGGTATTTGCTCTCACTACAATTACTCACTAGAAAATGGTGAGGAAATTTGCATTATTCACCATTTGTTTTTTTTCCTAAGACTTTCCTCAGAATATTTTTTTTAGCGACCTTCAGTACTGATAATTAGTAACATATAACAAGGCAAAAAGCCAATATTTACATTGAATTTTTCATATTTGTTATTATTTTGATTCGACCTCAGTATCACTGCTGCACCTCCACAGCTGTTCATCCACCCTCATGCAGCAGTGGGTATGAGGTAGCTATCAGACACAAAATGCATAACAGTTTTCTTATAGTTATAAGAAAAAAAATCATTGGTTTAAAATATATAGCCGTTCTCTTACAGTTATAAGAAAAAATAATCATCGGTTCAAATTATACAGACAAAAGAAAAGTGCTAGTAGAATATTTTACAAGAATTATTGATTGGTTCGCCATAAGTTAAGTTGTGATAGTCGGAATCTCCTGATGAATTCAGAAACGTCAACAATTCCTTGAGTCCTCTTTTTTTCTAAGAAAAATTCTAAGTGCTGGGGTATAACGCAGAGATGGAAATGTCACAGTGATACACAGACCCCTAAAGGTTCATGGTCACTCCCAGACCTGGTAAATGTAACATCTTTTAAAAGTTGGTGAGTTTAATTTGCGCCAGAGAAGTTTGTTTGAAATAAGCTACACTAACTTGGTAAACAGTGGTCAACATGAGTTACTGTATAGCCGAGATTTGCACTCAATTAAGGATAATAATTAATTGATAATTGTTGGCGTTGATCAATCCCTTGTGGTGGGATGCGCCCCCGCATTCATGTTCAACGTGATATCGTGGAGGTAGTTGAATGCGTGCCTGGTCTATACAATGACTTGAGTTGACCACTCTTCACCAAGTCAGTGCCAGTTATCTTATCCAGACTCCTCTGGTACCAATTTACCGACCCCGGAGGGATGGCGGGCTTGATAGGCCTGGGGGCGGCCACGAACTGAATCGGCCGGCGTGTCACTGCGGCACCTCTGTATTCAATTACCTCCACGATATGTTAATATTGAACACGAATACGCAGATCAACACCACAACAGGTTTGATCGACGTCAAAGCTTGTCTTATTTATG
>KN716580.1:81276-92121 GCA_000816705.1 Dictyocaulus viviparus
AATGTCTGAAGAAAAGAGTGATACCCAACTTCGTAAGAAGAAAACAACTACACGAAGTGTGCGGATTACCGGAAGGCAGCCCACAGGTACGACATATCGAGCTCCAGCTGCTGTACACATCTTTTCGACGCAAACAAAACGAGATGTTCGCAAAACTGAAGAGATGTAAGGAAAAGGAAGAAACTTGTGCATTGTACTTGCGGGATCGCCTTTGGAGGAGAATAGTGATTGGTTCTATGTTAATTTGTGACTCTATTCGTTCTAGCATTGAAGTTACCTTGCAAAAGAAATTTGACAACTTAATATGTAGAACACCTCAGCCAATTTCCACTAGACCCAAAAGCACACCTTTAGACGAAAGAAATCTTAAGGATAGAGACAGGGAAAATAATGAGAAAACAAAGACAAGGGTTAACATATTAGGAGGCACAAGTATTTCAGAAAACGCGCGCTCTCTATTAGAAATGGTGTAGAGAATATTCTGTCGAGTAATCTCTACTTTATCCTCCATATTACGTGCAAAGGGAAGACATATTACTTACCATATTAATTCGTGGCTTCTGAGTCATCGTATCGGAAGTTAGAAATGGTGAAGGCGAGTAAAACTGCAAATGTCCTGGTTCATAAAAGGTCATAATTTCGATATAATTCTGTAAATGAAATTAGTCAACGACGGAAAAAGGACATTATTTCCTCATACCGAAGTCTCCGCCTCCTCCCTATATAAGCAGTTACGGTAAACATGTCCTCCATACTCTCACTCATGACTCAACGCAATCTTCTTCCACCTTTGCCACTAACTGGTTGTCGTTATATCATTATATTACAAATCTCGTACAACTGTTAGTATTATTTCTATTGTGTTAATTCTTGATTTATCGCTGTTGTAATCGCGATGTAATATTTTTGTGTTTTGTTTATAATAATAAGATAATTGTTGGCGTTGATCAATCCCTTGTGGTGGGATGCGCCCCCGCATTCATGTTCAACGTGATATCGTGGAGGTGGTTGAATGCGTGCCTGGTCTATACAATGACTTGAGTTGACCACTCTTCACCAAGTCAGTGCCAGTTATCTTACCCAGACTCCTCTGGTACCAATTTACCGACCCCGGAGGGATGGCGGGCTTGATAGGCCTGGGGGCGGCCACGAACTGAATCGGCCGGCGTGTCACTGCGGCACCTCTGTATTCAATTATCTCCACGATATGTTAATATTGAACACGAATACGCAGATCAACACCACAACAGGGTTTGATCGACGTCAAAGCTTGTCTTATTTTATGCTGTTTTATTACATAATCTAAGGAAAATTTTCACTGTTTTCACTGGTCAACATCATAGTCATGAATTGAGTCAAGGAAACACTGAGGTCCAGCGAGGCTTGGCTGTTTACTTAAGTCAAGCACATGAATTATGATTATTTCATTTTGTAGGATGATCATCTTCACAGTGAAAACTCTTTTCTACTATTATCTCGTTATTAATATTATAAGGCATCTACTGTTTTGAATAAATTTCAAATCACCACCAAATTTCCTCAAGGAATGAAGCTGTACAGTATACTCCTCAGTGATCTTTTGATCTTTGCTAATGCATTTTTTCATTTCTCTCAATTTATAACTAATACTTTTTTTTGAGGAATTTATTCGAAGGGTCGAATTCGTTGTCCACTTCATGGTGCTTGCTTCAACATAAAAACTGGTGACATTGAAGATTATCCTGGATTTGACAGTCTGTTCTCCTATGATGTAAGCTTATTTATTTTCTTATTTTGCGTGAAATTGTTAGCTTATCTTATCAGCAAAAAGTTATAAGGTAATAACGTTATAACGTAGTAATAACGTTATAAGGTAATTAACTAATAACGGGAGGTTCTGTATTGTTGCAGTGGTAGTATTGTTAAAGAAAGTAGGAGACTGCGCAGTACACTGCAAAGAGGGGTCACACTGGCTCGATACTATATGAACGGATTCGAGTCCTGCCCTAGGCCAGCCAAACCTTGAATCCTTTAGGAGTTGATTAATTAGTGCTAGAATTATAAAATGTGGTAAGCACCACTGGTTCGGCAACAAACTGGTTGTGTCAAGTTGTTGTATGTACCACTTTCATGCTCTTCCATCATAATATTAAGATGACGTGCCAGTCTTTTGATGAGATTTTGAGATTTTGATGACGTATGACTCCGTTAAAAAAATGATGCTGCTTTAGGTGAAAGATATAGATGGCGATCTTGTTCTTAGTACAACTGAGCAACAACTTGCCAGCTCAAGAAGAACACGTAAAGCTACCGTGGCGACCATGTTTGACGACGTACCACTTGTTGTTGTCGGTGGAGGTACTGTTAGAATTCATTTCGTCTCAATCAATATCCATCTCTTTGTTTATTTCCATCACGATCTGTATCGATTTGTAACTACACAATAATCAAAACAGTATTATAAATAATCAAAATTAAATGAGTTTCAAAGAGGTTACTTCGCTTAATGTCGGCCAAGAGGCTACATGCTTCAATTTTCCGAAATGACGTAAGCCTAATTAAAAGTATTTCATAATCAAGTTTTCTTATTAATGAATCAAAAACAGACTTAATAAAAACAACCTCAAAAATAAGTGAAGCCTTGGGGAAACGAAAAGTTAAGGTTGATGAAAAATACAAGGCGAATAATTATTGAGTTATTTTTTGAGTGATTAGCATTCGTGCTTGTTATGCGCACTTCATATTAGAACAAAACAAAAATAATTACTTATTGGGCCTTTTTCTTTGCAAAATCAGAGACTTATGAAATTTATATTTGAGGGATAAGTGCATCGTCTTTCATTGAGCATGCTCGTCTTAATGGATGTTCTACGCCTATTACAGTTATCACGGAAGAAGATTCACCTCCATACGATCGTGTTCTCCTCAGTAAGGTAAAGGGAAAAATATTTTGCACTAGCTATTCTTAGAACAAAAATATAAATAGAATTAAGAGCTCTTAGGCTTAATACACTACATCGCTTCCATTTATCGCTTGATTATGAGTCAAATTCTTCCTCAATTGAGCTTGTTTGCTCTATACAAATAGTTTGCTAGTTAATAATCAATATTTTCTAAATGAAATCAGAAGCCTTTCAACTTATTAAACATCAGCAATGCTATTTATAGCCTGATTTTGAAGCAAATTGTTCCACAATTGAGGTTGTTCTTTCTTATTGTTAACTTTTTACGTAAATAACTCATGCTTGAATGTTATTGGCTTTTGTAGCAGTTGAGTTTATAAGAAATTTATGAAATGCCAGTAAAGTTGGTACAATTCACAACGAAAAAAATCGTCTTAGGGAAAAAATATTGAGGAAAAAAAATTTGAGACGAGGTGATCAGCAACTTCATGTGATTAACGAACATGATGAATAGCTTCACAGTGCTTTAAAGCTTTCAAACTGACTTATTCAATTGCAGGATCACGTCATTAAAAGTGGGACCAGAATTTTCTATTTCGTTGTCTCACCTTACAGTTCATTCATTGATAAGTGATCATTTGATCTTCAAAAACTAAACATATGTAATGACGAACGATTCGAAGCTTTTAACTTTTCAGTGGATTTGCCTTGAAACCTCATCCTCAGCTTTCTTATTACGTTATTTTTTTTTTTGATTTTATCATAATCGTTCGCCAACATTTCTAGCCTGTCAGTTTTCAATTTCAGTGGCAGTCGCTGACTATCGTGAATCTTCAAAACCGTTTCTTACTTTGTGTTTGAAATTCATCTAAGATTGAGCCAATAAGAGGCATAAAATTAACTGACTGAGTCGAGCACACCATTGAATTCAGAAGTCATCAAGCTTTTCCTTATTGTAGTTAATTCTTGAAGTTCTGAAGAATGGAATATCGACTTGAAGAGTTACAATCTATTCTATCTTTATCGAGGAAAAATTAATTCAAACTTCTGGTACGATTCTCTTCCGATGTTTTCTTTAGAAACCAGCAACTGAGGTAAAAGATATTCGACTCCGAAGTGACGACTATTACAAGGAAAATCATATCAGTGTCATAACAAACACTCGGGTAAATTTTATTTTAAATAATTTTGAATCATTTTAAAGAACTACAGTTGAAGCTTTAAGAAGTAGTGACTTCATTACGAAAACGTTTTCTTTCTAGGTAGTTGACTTAGATCTCACTCGTCGTTTAGTCTATCTGTCAGATGGTGAGTCGATGAGGTATAGTAAATTGGTGTTGGCACTTGGATGCACACCAAAAAAGCTGAACGTACCTGGTGAACATCTAAAGGTTTGTTATGTACAAGAGCTTACTAGCAATGTTCTTTGATGCTGAATTGGAGTTTGAAGCTTCATTTTATGACTATTTTATCAAAGTGTTCATCTGGTTCGACCAGATAAAGCTTGGTGTTGTTAGTGCTATGTTGTTACTACCAAGCTATTGAAAATTAAGTGGACTTGTTAGGCTAGCTGCAAGTCACTAGATATCAAATTGAGGAGGTTCTCATTTGAGGACCATGTACTCATTGCATATCCGACCTAATTCCTCAAGCCATATAGAGACGCGAATTCTGTTAAATATGATAGTAAGAAAGGATAAATTATAGGAACTCTGTAGCTTGAGGTCATGAATGTCAAGAGTAGGTCGAAATCTACCAGTATTTTAAATAAATTTCAAATTATTCTTATAATTATAGTAAACAGGAATCGTTCAAAGGTATTTATAGTTGAACTTTCCATTTGTTGTTTTAGATGAGGTAAATTATAGAATGTTTATACTCTTCGAGTCGTTCATGACGCTAATTCTATAGTTGCCGCTTCCCATGGTAAACATGTTGTTTGTATTGGTGGATCATTTATAGGTAAGCCATATACTGATCTTATCATTAGATCCATAAGTTAACACACTAGTTCTCGAATCAAATGAGTGAAAAGTGAGGAGGTATGGCAAAAAACCTCCTTCTTTTACAAAATCACGTTCATTAATATTCAACTGTTTATGAGAAATTAGAATTTGTTTGACATAGTAACTGTACACGATCATAATAATCAGTAGATCAAAACACAATTTGTCCGTTAATATTGAAGGAATGGAAATGGCTTCATCATTAATCGATATTTCGGCATCTGTAACTGTCGTGTGTTCAACGGATCAACCACTTCCAGCTTTGGGATCCGATATCGGTAGCGTAATTAGAAATGTAGGTAATATTTGAAACCTATACCATCATGAGTCTACTAGTTTGTTCGGAATATTATTCACTCCTTATTGATCACCTATCATGTGTCCTAGAGGTGATGAATGCTTCGAACTATATAATTCTTAGTAAACTACCCTACTCTAGAAAAGCAGTATTCAGTTATTCTAGATTACTACAGTACCGATTTTATGAATCCCCACAATGAAAGTAGTCCGGTTTTGCACAGATGTGAAATCGAACTTGCAACCGAACCCGTATACATGTGATCCTGGCGACACATACATCCTATGTACTATTAGACTCTTTTTCTTTGTCGAGGCTGTAGAAAAATCACCTAGCCATCTACATTATTAAATGAATGGCATTGGCTTTAATAATAGTATTTTTATTTCAAGCGATTTGAAGCTAAAGGCGTACGTATCATTGTGAACGCGTTGACGGAACGTCTTGAAGGTGATGTTGATGTTACCGGTGTCGTTCTGAAATCAGGAGAAACACTTCCAGCTGACGTTGTGGTGATAGGAATCGGTTAGACATCAATTATATGCAATAGAAAATTTCATACTTTTCCTGATTTTCATAATTTCAACATTTTATGGCGTGCTGTACTTTTTTAGTTATGTAAATTCCCCTCCTCACCCCGTTGATGTGTAACCCATTATAAGTAATAGAAATTACAAGTAAATATGAAGGCTTAAACTAGTAATCAATACTTTTTAGGAGTACAACCTCCAACAGATTGGCTGAAAAACACTACCATCGAATTGGATCAACATGGATTTATCCAAGTAGATCACCTGTTTAGGGTGAGTTGAACGAACATTACTTGAACTAACTGATCCGAGACTTATCTTTAGAAGACTTTAAGTAAATTATGTAACGATAATGGTTGAGCTCTGATTGTTGTCCAAGTTTTGCGTTGAACTCAACATTATTAGCGATATGAAAACAACATTATGACCTCTCTGTCCTTGCTCAACTTTCTTCCTTTCCTCTTGATTGATTTTGTACAGGAAATCAATTTGATTTAAGCTGTTCTTATATGAACTTCTTTTTCAGAACCACTTCGAAAAATAACACCTCTAAAATTAAGGTTTTGAAAGCAGATGAGCAGGATAACCTCACATATTACATCGTTTGATCAGTGCTTGTTCTGTATTAATAGTTTCATAAAAACTTCCTATTTCAAAACATGAACATGAGGAAAATCGATAATTGTGTTGTAGACGACAGCCGATTGGGTTTATGCTATTGGTGATGTCGTGACGGCTCCATTATCGTTATGGGATATCGATTCGAAAAATATTCAACATTTTCAAACAGCTCAAACTCATGGTAGTAGTCGTTATGAGCTATGAAGACGATTATATTGATTTCAATTCGATAAATCCTATACGTTTCATGACAACTACTCGGTTACTCGATTGTCGGTCGACCGCTTCCGCATCAAGTGGTGCCGTTCTTCTGGACGTTGTTCTTCTTGGAATTCGGTGTTCGATTTGCTGGTAATCTTTTCGTTTTGGGTTAAATTATTTTTTTCTTGAAACGTACATGCTAAAACTCAATTAAGTATATAAAATTGGGGTGCGATGGCGTAGTAGTGGAAGTGCCACAGTGACACACAGGCCAGAACCAGTTCGCGGCCACGTCCCAGGCCTACCAAGCCCATCATCTCTCTGGGATCGATAGCTTAGTATCAGGGAAATCTGGGTAAGATAGCTAGCACTGAATTGGTGAAGAGCGGTCGACTCAAGTCACTGTATGGACGATGTTCGCCCTCAAGCACCTCCATGATATCACGTTGAGCGCATCTTACAGCAGGGATTGATCGACATCAGAACTTATCTTATCTTATCTAATTTAAATCACGCTATTATATGTACAATGGACAAATTTCAACATAGTCCGATAGGATTGGAGGTTCAATCTAGCTGTGGCGTAATTAAGATAATGGATTTCTTTTCTGCATTTCGCGTTCGTATAGAAAGACGGCTCTTCAACCTTAAGGTAGCCAGGCTCACACTGCAAAAATTTTTTTTTCTGATTTCGTTTATTGTTAATAGTGTTTAAAGGAAGACGACGTAACCTTTGGATTGGTAGATAATTGGAAGATTTAAAAAGATCCGTCGTTGATCATTTTAGATCAATTTCTATGATTATAAATAAATCAACCAGATGATGCTAAATACCTTGATCTATAAGGAAACTAAGCTAAGACAAGTTTTGGAGTTGATCGTCCCTTTTTGTGAAACGCGCCCACGTATTCGTGTAACTACTCATAGCCACGTAAGTGCTGGTTATCTTTCCCAGAACTCTCTGGTGCCAGTTTATCGAGCGGAGGGATGGCAGTCTTAGTAGGTCCTGAGAATCGGCCATAGACACGAGCGTAATCAAGTATAGCTTACCATTATAAATTCCAAGTGAATGTGTCGCTTATGGGAAACGAATCTTTGGCTTAGACTAGCGTTAAGATTTTATGATATCTTGAATGAGTGAAAGGAATATTCCAAAATTTGAGGTTGTGCTGATGGGTCGACAAAGACGATCATTCATGGAAATGTTAATGATTTGGTGTTTGTCAAGTACTACTTGAAGTAAGTGCAACTATAACAATTACCATTCTTATATACTAATCCAGATCATCCTCCAAAATTATTTCATTATTTTTTGATCCACTAGTTATATCGATCAACGATTGAAGAAAAATTGAGGATGTAATCACAGGAATAACGAAAAATCTTTAAACTGACAATAATCTTATCAATAATTATTTCTAGTGCTTCGTCAGAGCTGCTTTTGAGGGGTCATAGATCGATTTCCATGATAATCAATACAATCTTATAAGATGTAGTTGATAAAGTCAGGTGAATGAACGGAAGGTGATTGGATTCTGATTAAGAGATGATGTAGTCGTTGCCGTAGCCAGTGCTGGTCCGATGACAACCGCTATTCAATTCATGGAAATCTTCTCCAGAAAAATTGAAATCACCAATGACGATGTCGAAAAGTTTGTTTTGATGAGCAGCTTCTTTACAAAGTTTATACTCCTTCAAAAGCTTTGCTAAAGCTTTTGTCTATAGAGTGATATGACATTTCACAATACTGAGTTAATCGCAGAATTCATATCCTCAGACATCATGCTTTTATTTATCACTCGTTTGGTGATTTGAGTTTTGTGATTGACTCAGCATCGCCAAGATATGAATGATACCATTATAACCTATCGTAATTAGTGAAACCTAAAAAGGTCACATCAAGTGTTAGTTAACACGCTGAGATCGTTATTGAGTGAAATACTGCCGATAGCTTTGTCCTGGAACTCATATTATTTATTGAATGTTGATAAATTGATAACGATACAGTAGGTGTGTTCGTTTCAGAAACACTACTGACGATTGGATGGAATGGCTCTGAATGCGTAACGATGTGGAAGTTCTTCTTCATCGATTTCTCTCCATATTCATACATAATGAGTAGCGGCTTAATGAAAATTCGTGATAATCGTACATCTTTAGGATTCGCAAAGGAGGAAAAGACGAAAATGCTTTAATAAATTTTTACTGCATTGATTGGCCTTCGTGTTTTGGAAGTCACTTTCTATTTTTAGTGTTTGAAGCTTTAAAGTAGATGAACTTACTCTATAGCTTATACGAAAAAGCTTCGGAATGACTGAATATTTTTTTTTCGTATAAAGATTGTTTATACTTTTCAAGTGAGGTTCTAGAATGGTTAACAATTTGAACACTCTAATTATCAATTCAGATCCTAAATGATCAAGAATTACAACGTTACAAGTGGTATAAGCAAAGAATGAACTCAGTGAAAATTACAAGAAGTAGAGCAAAGTGGAGATGCTTTCTTCTGAGTTGAATGAGATAATTCTGACCAGATCTGTTTTAATAATTCTGGACTCCTTCTCAAAGAAGTAACGAAAGTATTTTACTTGAAAGTCAACATGGTGGATAAATGGAGGACATAGAGGACTCAATGACTCTCTTCATTATGTTTTTGTGTCAAATTGATCTGATTGTTAGAATGAAATAGTCTAGTTGACGATGATCAAATCCAAAAGTTTACATGTCCTATCTGAGTAAGACCATAGCTTAGCTGGTGGAAAAGCTTAGCTTAAATGGTGGAAAAAAAAGCTTAAAAAATATATAAAGGCTTTTAGAATGTAGTGAAAAGGGCAAGGAATATAAAATTATCTTCCTATTTCTTCATAACAAGCACTACGCAAGCCTGAGGGTTAAGAAATAAGAAGATTGAAAAGTTTTGTCAAAATCGTATCATTTTGTTGAACAATACTCTTACGTTGTCTATAACATCGTCGCGTAATGGGAAAATTATAATAACGAAACTTTTATGCAAGTAACTTCAGAGATCTTGCTATATGGATTGCATAGCACTTGGTTGGTCAACGCTACCATCACTGCTTGCATAGTCAAAAGCTTTTCAGAAATCGATAACTGCCAATCATCGTGGTTTTCCGCCTTCAGTGATAAACATATGAGTTTCGTGATTGTATAAATATGGTGCATTATCATGCCTACTTACCTCTCATCCTTCCTCAAAGAATCGTTTCTTGTCTAATATTATACGACCCCTGTTACAAATGATTCGACATAAATATTTGTATACGACGGACATGAGGGAGATTAGGAGGTGAATAAAAATATCGTGACATCTTTCTTTGTGTGTAGCAGCACAGTTCTGATTGTTTTCCATAAAGGTAGGACATTCTGACAGCTAGAGTGTTGAAAAAAATCTCGATATTGTTACAGTTTGAACCGGCAAAACATTCTGAATTCTGAAAACGAAGACTTTCGGATAAATCAACATCGTCTTTTCTCTTTCTGAATAAAAGTAGAGCAATATAAGTATAAAAGTTATACAAGTTAGAATCGCAATTGAATTTTGCAGATCAAAAACAGGTGGCATTCCGAAATCAATAGGTGATCTATGTAGGAGGTGAAACGTAATCATTTCAGTCATATGAATTGATGTATTTTCGATAAGCGTTTCGATGCTTCTGACAGCTCCAGATTCTTGAGCTTTTTCTCATTTTTGCTCCTTCTCCTATAAAATCTTCTATTGTTGCTTTCCTTGAAGACTTTGTAAGTCAAGAGGTCAACCTGTGCTGCTGCTTATATGCTATTCTGCTTCTATGCGTAGCGCTGAGAAATCAGGATTAAGGTTGGTGGAACACAACGCTCCATTGAAAAGCTGCTAGACGTTACCAGTAGCATGCAGGTGAGTGAAGGAATTGAAGTTTTGACAAACGTTATAACTCAAAGATCCTAGACGCATCCGCACACGTTAAGCTATCGATGACTACGTGAGTCGTCTATGTGATAAGTGATAAGCAGTGGGCACAAGCTGGATGTGATTGGATTCTGCTGGACACTGCGGTGAGGTGACCACCTGATCAATGGTCAAATCTTAGACGAATGATTGAGAAGACGTGATGATTCGATTCTACAAATTTCATTGGACCATCTTTGTTGCCGATAGGAAGAAGTAGAAGTTGTACTAGCGTTCGCTCGAGCACATTAACAATCAACAAGAATCGAGGTAATATAAATGGTATTGTTATTTACTAACACATATTCGATCAATAGTAGATCACAAAAAGAAAACATGCGATAATACAGATTACATACGT